>JBAMJV010000663.1:0-224207 GCA_037951105.1 Echinarachnius parma
ATTCTGAAGGAAAACTTGTTTGCAAAGTTGCAGTTATTGTGTAGTAATGTGTTTGTATATTATGTATGTGTGTGTGTGTGTGTGTGTGCGTGTGCGTGTGTGTGTGTGTTCTTGTATCTATTAAAGTGAGGACATATCACAAAGAAAAAAAACAAATTCCCGAGCAATAAACCTTGGGAGGTAGTATATAGTTCTTGAATTGTCAAACAATGAGTTTGTGCATTATTTTTGTCGGGTTTTTTAGGGACAACGAACAATACAAGAGCTGTCTTGCAATGTATGGTCCTGTAAAGTTGCGTGTGCGTGTGTGTGTGTGTGTGTGTGTGGTTGGTAGTTTGTGATGTATGTGGGGTGAATATGTTTATTATATGATGTGTGCATGCTTTATTATGACTGGCCTGTGTGTGTTTGTGTAAGTTGTGTATGCATGCATGGTTGATTTTGTAGTATGTTTATTTGTTTTACTGTATGCCTCCATGCTGATGTGTGTCTTGTGTATGATTTTGGGCAGGGGAGTAGCTACCCTGAGGGGGAGGGGTACCCGGGTTAGTGCCCCCCCCCCCCCCCCCACCCCCAATAATTTGCCCAAAACAATATAACAAACAAAATATTAAAAAACATAAGGGGGGGCATCTGTGAAAATAAAGAAATAATAAGGTGGTGCCACCCTCCTTCCTTCCCATCAGTCTAACCACGCTACAGCAATAATATTACTTGGAGATCGTGAACATCAGGAGGGAAATTAAACCGAAGATGCAGTGCGAAGTATTCTCTGATAAAAAACAAATAAACCGAACACAAAAAGTAACTTCACCCCTAAGCAATTGTCCATAATTTCATAACCAAGAATCGTTTCAAGATTTCGTCTTGCCAATATATCCATATGGGTAGTTAGGAAAACAATGTGTAAAAGTAAAAGAGGTAACCATTTTTAATCCATGGTTGAGTGAGCACACATCAACAGAAAAAAAATGAGTCATATTTCAAAATTCGCAAAAAGTATTATTATCATTACAAATTATTGAGTTGGAAAACAAAAAAATGCACTGTTTTGCAATTAATGCAATTTACCACATGTGCCATCAAAAAATCAAAATGAATGGAATATCAAACAGCATCGTTTCATGAACCATGATCAATACATTCCGCCACATGTGCGGATTCACAACAATGTACAGGCACGCGCAATACCTTGTGACTTTTGAATTGGGCCATTTTGTCTTTAATCTGTGCTCATTCAGCCATAAAGTAATGAATATCTCTGATTTTCGCACATATCGAACATAACTACTGTGCCAATATTGTGGTAAGATTACATCTTGAAACAATAATCGGTTATGAAATTATGGGCAATTGCTTAGGGGTGAAGTTACTGTTTGTGTTCGGTTTATATAATTATGCTGTTGGGCACAAACAATTGAATGATACATGTACTGAAGAGAATACATGTATGGTCATTAGTAATTGCTACCATATCCCCCCTTCGTATCCCTCCCTTTCTCTTCCTATCTATCTATTTGTCTCCTGTAAAAATGAGAGGGTAGATGTTTATTTATAAAAACAAGCAAGCACACAATTAAACATTCCTTATACAAACTACACTTCTAAACTTAGGTTTGGTTATTACTATGTGGTGATTATTGATGTGTGATTATCATAAAGTTAGATAGTGACGAGTGGTCGTTTTGAATGCTCTATCAACGCTATAGAATAGATTTCTACTTCATAATAATGACTCTTTTTGTAGACTTGCAGCGCCATTATAGTAGATGTACAGTAGGAGAAGTTTGTAAAAGCTTTTAAGCAGATTCTGATTGGGTGAATGGAAAACAAATAACCTTAAAAAAACCTAATAGCGAAAGTTTGAGCAAATTTGGACAATCCAATATTATGATTTTCAAACATGTAATCCAAATAGTGCATGTTGCCCTATAGAGTACAGAAGCTATGACGTCATACAAATCTATTTTTAGAAATTTCAAATTTGAACTTCATTTTCCGAAAGAGCATAAAAAGTAATGTCCAAATGTCGAAAATCAATTGAGTATTGGCTGAGATATGCCCATCCGAATGATTTTTTCCAATATGCAATCAGTGTTATATAGTGCTAGGGTTCATAACGTTATGAACCAGAGCAATAATAACCAGAGCACTATATAGACACTATAACACTGATTGCCCATTGAAGTAAAAATTCATTTGGATGGGCATATTGATTTTCGACATTTGGACATCATTTTATGCTCTTTCGGAAAATGAAGTTCAAATTTGAAAATTATAAAAATAGCTTTTTGATGACGTCACACTTCACCACTAATAGTTTGCTTTTTGCTAAATGTGATTATTATTTATTATTATTTATTCGGCCAAAATTCAAACAGAATAATACAGAGTATACAAAATGCAAAATACAAAATACAAACAGTCAATAAAGAAAGTGAAGGAAAGGGAGAAAACTGAGGGACAGTTACAAGTGGGCCAGGGCTCACAAAAGTAACATTCTTTACTATTGCCCATAGACATGCGAGCCCTCACAAGTAACTGTCAAGAAAACATAAGGAAACAATTATATTGCACATAGGCCTACATGTTAGAACAAATTACATATTTAAAATAACAATATTGCAAAAATCAACAATACTAGCCTAAGCCACCTCCTCCGGTAATAAATAAAATTAAGACTACAAAATTAACTATAAGATTAACTATAATACAGACAAATATGAATTCCAAATACATGATGTCACAGAAGAACAATTTACGCTCAAGTGGAATTTGTGGAAATGTACAAAGAAACTTGGCATAATGTCTTTTGTCATGAACATGCATTGTACCACTGCTCTTATAGCCAGATATGGTAGAGAAGAGTGCACACAAACACTTCCACAAGTGGTCTAGTGATAACCAAGAATAATTAAATAATATGAACAAAGTCAGTGGGAGGTTGTTCCTCACAGATCTACGCAAAGTGCTATCGAGAGAGGGCGGCAAACAAAACTTGACGAAATCAAAAATTTTGAATGGAAAATCAAAATTTGCTTAAATTTTCACTATTGGGTTTCTAAATTTGCTTTCCTTTCATTTATATTTGAGGAAACTTCCTCTTTAACGCCTTCTTTAGGGAGGTTATGTTGATAAAATTGTTGTGGCATAAATTATCTCAGCTCCCGTTCATCCGTTTATTGTAGAAACAAAAATAATGTCGTTTTTGGAATTGTACTACATTTCCAATATCTGCCCTAATAATAATCCCTTTCTGTCTGCCTCTTATTCATTTCCATTGCACACATGAGATTGATTTCTATGATAATTGATCCTATTTTCAGATTTTCATCCCAGCTTTCATCTGACCAAAGTCATTCCATTATTAGCTAACCCAGACCAATAAGGATGGGGGCTTTTACCCACGAACTGTCTAAAAAGGGCCACATAATTACAGGAGATGATTATTATTTTGTTCCTTTTAAGGGGGTAATGTCATAGGCCTTTAAGCTGGGAAATCAACCGTAGAGATACATGTTTATTCTGCATTTAAAGACAATACCGAATCGAAGTATCGTGCGCCATAGGCGTGGGGGGCAGGGGGGGGGGGGCGGCTGCCCCCCCCATCCAAAAAGTGTGGGGGGGGGGGGGGGCAAAACGCAATTTTGCCTCCCAAAAAAGCCCCCCCCCCCCTCCCCAAAAAATTTAAAAAAAGAAAGACAAAATTAAATGTATGAGCTAACGTTCAAAAACTAGTTTATACATCCTTTTTCAATTTTCGCTGCGCGCTTCGCGAACAGATTATCTCAGTTTGTTGTAAACATCTGATGAGAGCATAGACATTTTATTCTTTTTTTTGTTTAACTCGGATTCTAAATTGCACCATTTCAAGTATATAAATGCAAAATCTTCCCCGTGGGAGGGGGATACCCCCTCCCAAACCCTCCCCTTCTGGCTCTGCCCAAGCCATCGGTCGCTTCGCTCCCTCGGGATTCATTATTGGCTGTAGGCCATGTTGTTGGATCATACATGTGCCATATGGTTTATGTTGGAACTGTGTATGACACTAAATACAATATTTATGTGTCAGTTTGGGTGCATATTTATTAGTGCTTCAATTATTTGTTTTCTTCGTGAAAAATATATCAAATCATAACACGCTTTCCCAGATACAGTTAATCTTAAGCCCGAATTTCCTATCTAGGTATGCACCAGATTGCACAATTTCAAGTCCATAAATGCAAAATCTTTCTTACCGCGGGAGGGGGATACCCCCTCCCAAACCCTCCCCCTCCCTCCCTGCCCCAGCCCTCAGGCCAGGCACTTCGCTCCCTCGGGACTCATTATTGGCTGTGTGTTGTTGGATCATACATAATGTTGCATAATTATGGTTTATGTTGTTGTGTGTGTGTTTTGGGGTACATATTTATTCGTGTGTCAATTATTTGTTTTCTACGTGAAAAATATCTTAAAACTTTCTGGTCGATCAAATCATATCACGCTTTCCCAAATACAGCCGAATTTCCTATCTAGGTATGCACCAGACATTCCAGATTGCACAATTTCAAGTCCAAAAATGCAAAAGCTCCCTACCGTGGGAGGGGGGACACCCCCTCCCACACCCTCCCCCCCGCTCAGTCGCTTCGCTCCCTCGCAATGTCTCACTCTCACATCTGGCTCAAAGTTGGCAACCCAGAGTGTGGTTGGGCATGAGCCCATACACACACAAATTGTGAGCCCCCTTGGGGTTTTGCCCCCCCCCCCCCCAATCCAAAACTGCTTCCGGCGCGCCTGTCGTGCGCCATAATTTTAGTAGGCCTAACCAGCCTGAATTAGTAATTCTCCTATCTAGTGACATTGCCTAAATCCACATAAATCACTTAGAACTCTGGCAGTTTTCACAAACCTCATTGTCATTGTATTACCAATATAGAAACCAGTGGGTTTCGGTTTTGTGAAGTGCTCTTTCGTTATAAACATGATACAGATATTTATGAATAAAGTGTTCGGAACTCTGTGCAAAGAAATTAGTGAGTCAGCAATATTACCACTTTGCATTTTGCTCATTATTCGGTCATAATATGACATTAATTTACCCGTGTAATTGTCACCCATCACTCAGTAGACATGTAAGATCACAAAATATACAAATTGTATCAACCTTTTGTCAATGTGTGCCGGTATGCAACAGGGCGGTATGCAAGAGGGCCGCGGTATGCAAGAGGGCGGTATGCAACAGGGCGGTATGCAACAGGGCGGTATGCAACAGGGCGGTATGCAACAGGGCGGTATGCAACAGGGCGGTATGCAACAGGGCGGTATGCAACAGGGCGGTATGCAACAGGGCGGTATGCAACAGGGCGGTATGCAACAGGGCGGTATGCAACAGGGCGGTATGTCAACAAAAGTGGCATAGCTATACGGGGGGCACGGGGGCAATCATTTGCCAAACAATAAGAAGACATAAGGGGGTCGGTAATCTGTGTAAAAATAAAGAAATTAATATAACAGGTGTGCAACTGCCCCGCCCCCCCCCCCCCCCCCCGTCCCCCACACATAGCAAGTAATTTGCTAGATAGAAAATCCATCTCGTTCTGGAGGGGTCCGTTAATATTATGACGTCATACTATCCCCTCCATCATGTAGAGAGTAGGTGAGAAAACAAAAATCGTCAAAGAACCCTCGAAACATTGGCTGATTTTTTCGGACTAGTGATTCGCGTGCCCCAAATCAGTCCGATCCCTTTCAAACTGGAAACCGTAAAATCCTCTCTGTTCCGGCGACAGTTGCCTACCTGGTACTGCGTCTGGATCGATATCGATGGTCTGCGGGATTCACTGACGGGGGTGGTCGTAGTAGGAAGTATATTGATAAAAGAAAATCCCATTTATAGTTATTTCTGACTGGTTAAAACAGGAAGACGTTGAATTGTATTCGGGCAAAATATGACCCCCCTTTTCGCACAACATATGAACGATCATGCGTACACACGGCCAATGTGAAGTGGCACCACTCCGGGCAACCGAATCTAAAGATAAATTTGCATTTTCTTTGATAAATATGATCTAATTTATATTATGAAGACGGCCAGTGCATATCTCCGTCGGGAACAACCGTTGGATCGGAGAAGGGAATGACTATAAGGAAAGTGTGCATCAAAAGTCATGGAACAGTGATGGGTTAATTACATAGGCTTGTGTGTATGTGTGTATGTGTGTGTTGTGGGGGGGGGGGGGGGGGGGCCTGTAGCCAGCTCCGAGATAGCCTTTAATCAAGGCTCCATATGGCTGGGATATCGATCATACATTACGAGCTGTGCAGATCCCGCGCCGCTTGCATGTTGTACAACTATATTGCATTGGCTGCCATACCTCGCTGCGCTCGGGTATAGTACTGCCAAAGACGCTTGTACTGCACGTCTCGCGCTTCGCGCTCGGTTGGGTGTTCGCGCGGGGGCCTTGACAAAAGGCTAGATCCGAGAGGGCTAGCTGGTAAGACGGCATCATGTGACAGGGGAGGGATCAGTGTTGCTAATTACATTTGGACAGTGGTGCGATCGCCCAATTGTATGTATTCTCAAGCCATGGAGATATATTTAGGATATCTAGATGTAGCTCCTGGCCATGCCTCGATAATTCTTTTATGCCTTGAAGATTTGTCCAAAAAACAACAACAAAAAACCTATTATTTATATTATGTGTGAAACAAAAGAGAAAATAGACAAAATAAATGCATACTTGTATATATAAATATTGATGATATAAATACATAGAAATTTAATTTTAAATTAAAAAAAATGTATGGTAGTTGGCGACAATAGTCACCATTGACTAATCGCCATAAAAACAACAACAACAACAACAACAACAACCCCGGATTCGTGTCATGTGGCATGTCATAATGTTCGTGGCATGTCATATTCGGGACAAATCACAGAAAGTATAATCATTTTCAGGGCGCGGCGACAACTTGAGATGTTTATGTTTGTGAAGAATAATCAAGTATCGGAAATAATATCGCTAGTGATATTCGTTTGTCTCGAAATGTATGGTCAAACTAGGAATCTAAAAGATCATGACGTTTCGTATAATCAAGTACATAATTATTGTACAAGACAGGCTACTCTTTATCATTTATCATCAGTTAGAACTCAACTTAGAAATAATACGCTTGCATTTACCGGTCCCCTCACTAGGCCCGGCGGCCCGGAGAGTGTCTCACAAATAACTTTTTTTTTGTTATTATGACAAATTTGTCATAATGCCAAAATATTTCTTTGTGAAACAACCCCCCGGTCCCTCCCCTGCCACGCCCACACTTTATAATGGGAATCGTAGCTGGCATGCTCCATCTAACGAAACAGTGCCAACTTGCCATAATACACGTAGTTCGCATTTTGAAGGAAATTTTCAAGGAAATATTAATTCTATAGTAACATTGACCAAAATTATTGGCTAGCTGACGAAATTGACGCCGCGGAACCGCCATAAATTATGCAAACACCGTGGGCCCGGATGCACAAAGCAGGTTTGTACGGAGGTTTGTACAAACCATGGTTTATCCATGGTCTACATCTATGGAGTGCTTCTGGTATACAAGTAAAACAATTTCTAATTTCTAATAATATGACTGTTAGTGCTTGCTAACCAGCAAATTTCACCATGTGAGAAGACAAACATTTATTTCGTGCATTTTGTAAATGTGTACCATCAACGGGCCATCAACATTGTTAACAAGTAAGGAGTTTACATTCTTTCTCCATCAGTTTACAAACGGGCACTCCATAGATGTAGACCATGGTACAAACCTCCTGCTTTGTGAATCCGGGCCAAAGCCACCGAGACCACACCCAATTACATTACTAGAAAATACAAAGATATACACCTGCGCGATGGCGTGTGCTAATAAACTTGGTACAGTCACAAAACACAGCATACAAACCAGGATACAAACTATACGCTGAGTAGGATATTAGTAAAAGTGTCTGAACAAGATACATATTTACTAAATAGCTTGCATGTTATATCAGGGAAGGGAGGGATCCACGGTGGCGTCAACACAAGTAATTTAGAATGTAGTGAGCATTGGTGATGTAATATCGCCAATGACTAATTGAGCCACGCCCCCAGGTAACTTGGGTAAGCCAGCGCGAAGTTCTGGGGAAATTCCCCTGAGGAAACGGGACAAATTGGTCTTGTGCTTGCGTGGTCTTTTCTCAAGTAACACAAACATCAGTCGACGGTAAGAAAAAGAAGTTGAAGATTTTGTCGAATTGACATTTTGGCGAATCACCACCATCAATCATCAATAACGACTTCGATTACAAAATAATGCCCTCTTCGTAAAAAGTAAACACACAAAGTGACGTCATTGTGTGATTCATATTTTTTTTAATCTGCATATGCATGCTCAATATTAGTCACGTGATACGTCATATCCTTCATGCATGCAAATGGCGTTTGTGTGGCAACTCATGATCGTTCGAGTGGTTGCAAATCCGTAGGAAGGACGCTATCTTCGCCGCCGCTTTCGGCGCAATTTAACTGCTAAATGATCGTTTTTACACACTGGGGCCTAGACAGGAAATATAAGAAACAGGGACATATCAAGAAAAGGCCGAAATATTTATCAGGTGAGTCGATTTACCAGTAGAAACTGGAAGACGTATTCGTATTTTGTCCATCTGGTAAGCAGGCTGCAGGAAATCCGACCGGCTTTGTACGGGTCGGCGTTGGCTGGGTACCCCGTCGCATATGGGCGTTAGCTCGTTCATTTTCCTGCTGCCGATTTTTTTTAAATTTTGGGTGTGTTTTTTACTTTATATCTTGTTGTGGTGTCTTGTTCTGTTTAACTTCGATTCTCAATTGATATACCTTCTTGATCTCACCAGTGCTGATGAAAAAAAGTCTTACATATAAAAGACTAAACTCTGTAATAATTTAAATTAGAAATTAGAATAAATTAAAGTTTAAACAAAAATGAAAAGGAATGCATGCCCCCAAAATTGAGCTTCCCCACCTGGCTGGACAGGCAATATAAATCATAATGACTGGGATTTTATTTCATATTTGCCCAATTTCATTTAATATCTTGTCACAGTTTCCATGTCTATGATTGAATTACTTGAAATTGTGGAAGAGTTTCAATGTTTTTTGCAGCATGCAATCCAGGCCATGATGATCATAAATATAATGATTGGCCATGTCAATGACAATGTGGCATTAATTAAAATTAAGGCTGAGTCGGTTCGGTCGATCACACCGGTTACCGACCGTTTCAATCGGGACCCGGTTCGGTATATCGGGAAACAGTGCCCCGAAAAAAAAATTAAAAAAAGAAAATGTTAAAAAAGAAATTAAGATTATCACAATAATGTAGCGGAATTCAAATAAAAACGGGGCAATTGATATCATTTACTTTAAAGAGTGGTTATTTTCGAGAAATTCTTGGTTCATTACTTCATTTGACAGTCAGAAATTGAACAGGAAGCGCAAAATTGCTAGTCATTTGAACGATATTGTCGGCGGATGTGCACACAATGTTAGTCCGATACTCCAGGGGAGTTGTCTGATGGATCTTTGTATGATCCAGCTGATGAGCCAGTGCATTCAAAAAGTGGCTCAAAATACGTTTTTTGGTCATTTGCACCATTTAAAAATGTTTTGATATTCTACTTACATGATTTCATGGCGTTTGACAGCCGAACAGAAACAAAAATGAGCCCCAAAACAATGAAAACAACTACTCAAAACATCGATAAAAAACGACTACATCGCTCCCATTCGCTCGTATACCCTGTGTGCAAGTTACGGGACTATGTTCCAGTCCGCCCTCTATCGGCAAGATCCATCCGCCAGGAATTGGGGAAGTCCCCGGCGGATGGATCTTGCGCAAGAAAAGAGACCCCGTAACTTGCACACAGGGTATACGAGCGAATTGGAGTGATGTAGTCGTTTTTTATCGATGTTTTTTTTTCTGTTCGGCTGTCAAACGCCATTCGAAATCATGTAAGTAGAATATCAAAATGGTGTTGATTGCGAAAAGGCTAATTTATAGCCACTTTTTAAGGGCATGCAGTGGCTCACTGTCACAAGCGATCGTACATGTGATGTTTCCCCAGCCCGACTAGCGGGCTAAGTTTCTGTGAACCGTGTTGGGATGGGCAATGGTGAACAAACGATCGATTTCTAGGTCCAATTTACTTCGAAAAAAAGTACTTTTCATTCGAAACTGAGTTAATTCTGGATAGTCTGTAACTATTTTCCCGTAAAGATTGATATGTAAATCCATAAAAGCCTCGGTATTTATAATGTTATTTGCATATAAAAAGAGCAATATAAGCCCCATACAGTGCATTTTTGCCGATGCGTGCACGATTGCGTGATTTTACCGGTCGAGTTTTGAGGGTAAAAATTTATCGGGATACCGGTTCCCGACCGGTAAAAGTTTATCGGGACCCGGTTCCGACAATTACCGACATGACTCAGCCTTAATTAAAATATTGAAAAATTAGTTTGACTGTTGAACACTTGAACATCATGTTTGTGAGACTGAGAGTGTGATTATGAATTGAGAGTGTTACTACGTACTATGAGTATACTTCAAAAATTGACACTGAATGGTTTATTGCTTGGTCTGTAATCTAAATTCCTATTGATAAATCTTTGACTTGTACGTCAAACAAACATTTTGGTAATGACCAAGTAACTAATGACTAAAATGTGTCGGGTGACATAATTTTATAATATCTAAAATACTTGCCAATTTATTTGTCAGACATTTTAACTTTATCTCATAAAAGAGTCTAAGTTTAAAATAAAAATGGTGAAAGTTTCACTAGTTTAATACCTATTCTTTTAACGAAATTCCTGTGACAAGTTTTTCATCCCATTTTTAGGAAGAATGGGCTGAGAAAATGAACACTGACAACATAGATTTTGAGCCTTCTAGGGTTTGCTACAAATTAATGTATCATTTTTATGAACTCATCATCATTATGGAATATAGAAAATGTCATGCTCTTTCCTTTGATGTAAAATGTGTACTGGTAATTGATTTAATTTGGGATCATCCCGCAGAATTGCAAACAGAAAGACAATTTTAAAAATTAATTTCCCGTGGATGTTAAAGGTTCTGATCATTAATTCACATTGGATAGACTAGAAAATGCTCTTTCAATTTCAAAGCATGCTAATAAACATGAATAAAAAAGAATTAGATCACATAGCAGGCTCACCTTGAAAATGAAGCAAAAACAGCCTTAACAGGACCACTTTTACATACAATTCATCCTGTATCAGACACCCTACATGTAGATAATGGGGTCACACATATTTTGATAAATTCTTTATAGATCTGTCAGCAGATGGTTCAGTCAAAATCTGAGCAACAGTCATCCAGGAAGCGGTCTGATCAAATCAGGGCTCTGCACTAGCACTTGCCTGATTGCCGGGAATTTAGTCAAAGTTGATGTTGGGCAAGCAAAATGTCATAAACTTAGTTTGGTTGCCCAGTGTTATGTCAGAGAAAATGTAATGCCTGTCTGTAAATTTCATCTTGATAAAAACAAACTGAGCAATTTGCCAAGCAAAATCAAGCTACTTAGTCTTAGTGTGATTTGTATTTTGTGTTTCACATGAGTTTATTGGGGCAAATCAAATTTGAAAATTAAGGATTTTTACTTTTCCGAATGGGGTAAATAAAGTTTATGTCAAGCCTTGCCTTAGCGGCCGGCCGGTATGTATGGACCTCACCTGTCTATTGCAGCCAACCAAAGTTGATACTCAAATAGATGGGGGCTATGAGTGGTGTTGCATAAAGAGTTGCGATCAATTACAAAGTTGAAATCAAATGTTTCTCAGAAAATGTGCAAATAGAAAGGCATGGGAAAGATCACCCCCTGAAGTATGGACCATATCTGCGATGGTATGGACCTATAAAGAGGGACAAATAAGATTGCCTCCAGTCTAGAGCTACAAATACATGTAAGCAAGTAATACGGAAATCAGATTGATCGCAACTCCTTAAATGCAACACCCATCAGGGCATTTTTTTAGCCCATGAAATTAGAAAAATAACTCCTATCCAATTTGGTTTCCCCTGACATTGCATATTTGCATCATAGCAAATCTGCATCAGGGTATAGGAACCACCAAAACTTATCCCCTGCAGAGAAAAACAATAATAAAGAACCCGTCTATAAATAATGGCCACAATGGCCCGTATTCACAAAGGAGGTTTGTAGGAGGTTTGTACAAACCATGGTTTGACGATGGTTTACATCTATGGAATGCTGCTCGCATACCGTAAATTGTAAATCAACATTGTTAACAAGTATGGAGTTTTCATTCCTTCTCCATCAGTTTACGAATGGCATTCCATAGATATGTAAACCTTGGTCAAACCATGGTTTGTACAAACCTCCTACAAACCTGCTTTGTGAATTCCACCCTTTGTGTCTGTTAGGTAGTCACTATACATTAGACTATTCAAATCTTTAATGACATCAGTGGTCCGCACAGGCCCAAGGGTTTGGTCAAATCTTAAGTGAGAGTCATCCAGGAAATAGTAGGTTCCTGGATGGTCGAGGATAGATCTAGATAATTTCAATTTGACCCAGTGAGACTGTTAACCCTAGTAGTGACACTGACATGTCTCTCTGAAGTCTGAACTATATTATATTCTTTGCGTGCAACTCAAAACCCAGACTGATCCTTTTATTCAATTTCAACCAGTCTATTAAAACAAAGAAAACAATAAATTTGCATCATATTGATAAAACATACATGTACATTAACCTATTGGTTTAGAATATAATGTATACTTGGGCTAGGGTCTATAGAGTCTGGAGAATACAAAATCAATCAGTCCTGAATGGGTTAAACTTGCTTGCATTTCAATAAGAATTCTGACGTATTACACTTTCAAGTCCTCTTTGAGACGAATAACTAATGAATTTTACATATCCTCAAATTTCAAATTGATTGTAGTTGTGAATAATGAAATGTGTACGTATGTTACGTATGTACTTTGTGTTTGTACACTAAACAGTGTGAGAATTCAGGTTGATGATGTGTAATGTACATGTAGTATCGCAAGTCTTTACTCCAAATATAGTGGTTGCATCAACGTGTGTGAGTGTACAGTGGGACCACGGAGGTGTCGTATTCACTCGCAATATAAAATGTGACTCCCAAATGTTGAGAAATGTGAATAGCGAGAGGTTCCTGGGGTCAGGGCAAAACTGCGTTGAATTTCTGTTGGTTTTGGCTCAAATTCCTCAGCAGTTCCTATTCATTCTCCAGCCCCTAACAATGGCAACAAAGGTCTCCTCAATGGCAGCTTACCCCCAAGGGCTCAAATTCTTTACACTCGTCCACAAATAGAGGAGATTTGTTCAATCATTGTTGTGAAGAAAGAAAATGCCCTCTCCCAATTTCTTGCTTTTATTGGAACAAACATGAGTTTGATTGGAGTTTTGAAGGCTACCTCGCGTACCTGTATTTAAAAGTTCAGGCTGGAAATTTGTACATCAAACATTTGTATGATGTTTATAATGTAATGGATAATTTACTGAACATTGAAAAAAAGGGAAACAGAAATGAAATCTATTCTACAGACCTAGTGAGGCTGTGTCCCAGTGCCAACAAAATTGATGGATTACACCTGGGGTGTGGGTGAAGGGATTTAGCCCCCCCCCCCCAAAAAAAAAAAAAAAAAACCAACAACAACATTAAAAACTCCAAAATTTGAATAATCATTAATTCCAGATAATGGTCAGATGGTGGACTTAAAATTAGATTCAATTTGGCAGAGTACACTAATCAGCTCTACAATGTGTGACTCCTAGGGCTACATTCATGTATTTTTTAAATTTATTAACCAAAGTGTCATTCAATCACTGTACAAATCTTTGCTAACAGTACACAGATCAGAGCCATATTTGTAAAGGCTCTTTATGGTCTACGTTACAACATTGAAACTATTGCTCAAATCATTGTGGCAATTCCAATTTGGCATGCTGTGCACGTTTAGGCACAGCCTGCCAATGTGAATGTCAGAAGTAAAGACCAATCATTGAGTATTTGAATAGACTTGCATGTATTGAATCATTGACATTCAGTTCAGTGCAGCATACCCCTTGTACTTGATCTTGAAGGCGGTGGTTTTATGAGTGATATGTTGCGGAAGAATGCTAAGAAGGTATGCAAACTTTATCTTCATTTTTTGCAAATATTTACTCAACACTTGTCCCTTTTTGTCTGGGAGGTCAATGTCTCTGCTTCATTTCATAATTCATTGAGGCTTGACTCGGTTTGTGTGGTTTATCTGTGATAACGTAATTGGCTGTTGACTTTAGCATTTTTTGTATGCAAACCCCTTTGTACTGTGTAGTGTGTACTTATGTCTTTGAATAGAAAGTGATACTTTTATGGAATCAAGCGTACACGTAGAAGATGTGTGTTCTGATTCCTATATTACCTCATGATCTATGCAGGGCTTGACACTAGCACTTGCCCAATTGCCCAGGGAAAGTAAAAAGTGATGTTGGGCAAGTTAAATGTCAACATTTCTCTAATTCAAATATGATAGGAAAAATAAATTCTTCATCTACAGTAGATCCAAGCAAGAAATATGCCTGGCAAAAAAAAAGACCAATTTATATTAAATCTAAGAAACAAATTATGCCGAAGACTCTGAGTTTGCAAATTAGTCATTGTTTTAAAGGGATCTAGTAACTTTGTTGACATGTGCAAAAAGTGATGAATGGTTGATGCAATGTATACAGTGTATTGTTGTTATCTCATATGTCCACAGGGTATTGTGTGAAAATTTCAAGTCAAATGGACATTGTATGGCCAAGTAATGAGCGAAAATGCAAAGTGATATTCAGTAACTCACTGCACTCACTTTGTACACGGAAGAAAAACTCGCCCAGAGTTTTTCTTATCTGAATACTTCAATCATACATATCTTTGTAACGAAAGGGAAATTTGAAAAACCGAAACCTGTCCCATGATTTTATTGTAAATACGAATACAACAAGGTATAAGGGAACCGCTAGAATTAAATTTTTATTTTGAGGATTTGGACAATGTTACTAAGTCCCTTTAATTGACTCAATGCAGCAACAAGATTTCACTGTTTAAAGGGTACCACCACCCAAAAATAATATTCTTATAAATGAAAGGTAACATCTTTAGTAGTCCATTCCATCAACAAGATCAGAAAAGTATGTTTCCAGAAAAAAAAAAAAAAAATTGGAAAATGCATCACCATTCTTAAGCATGCTTTCATGGGTCTGCATGTAGGAAGACTACTTTTGTCCAGAGTGAACGAATCGTCCAGGATTCTATTGTCTCCAAACATACGCGTGAATAGAATTGGCGCACTCGCAAATGTTTGCCGCGTACGGAACCATGAAATAATACTGGTTCCGTAAGTGGTGATAATTAATTGCATTGTTTATGAATTTCACAACCCTTTGCAAAATGATTGGTATCTATTTGATATCACAAAACAGTACCAAATCTTATAATTATGTGTTGTTCTTTGCCTGGTGGTCCCCTTTAAGGGATCTAGTAATAAACTGTTTGTTTTGTTGTAAGTATCACTAAAATATCTAGATTTAAAAGGCAGATCAGATTCACACGTATGTACATGAATATTTGACGCAAAGTCCCATCTTTTGAATGCACTTTTGCACTTGTATGTCAACAAAGTTATTAGATCCCTTTAAAGCACAAGCCACAATGCCAAATACACTGGTTTGGCACTGGTTAGCAACCAGTGTGTAAAATGTTTCATGAGTAGGCTGGAAAGAAGGCTAATTCTGACCTTTCCATGGCTCTTTGATCTTCTACAAACTTAATGGGACCATTCACACTCGCATTACGGTATACAAAGTTGTGTATATCAGTCGTATTTAACCATTCATTATCCCCAGAATGCAACATGTACTTGTTATACCATTAAATTAAAGAGTCTTTAACACTACAGATTAAAGACATTAAGTGCCAATTGTACACTTAGTTTTTGGTAAGTTGACAAATGCAGCACATACATGTATATCAAGTCTGTAAAAACATTTGATAAAAAGTACTGTAATACATGTATGGGTAGTTTTGTGATAAATGGATGAATCTATTAAAATTGCAGAAACTTATGGCATTTGCCAAATGAATCTCTCAACACATGAAAGTAATGATACAGGTACATATACTGAAAGTCGTTGTCAGAATTAGACAGATGTGATGTAATGTATGCAGTTCTTTATAAATATAGGATGGATTTGAATTGAAACAGAAACTTGTGACATTCAGTAATTAATGTAAACATGTAACCAAAGCAGTTTGCAATAAAAATAATACTAGTACAGCATAGAACTGCAACTATAAGTATGCGTACACATTGCATTAACTCAATACCTTATACAGCCGTGAAATGTAACAAGCATGGGGAGTGTGCATTGTATATTTCCACTTGTTTGATAACCTTGTGTCCATACTATCAAAAAGTCATAAATTCATCTGTCAAAGGAAGTATGAAAAGCTGTTGTACACAGTGCAGTGTACACCATGTTATGTCTAATGTGTCACACATTGTTCCACACTTCACTTTAAATTTAGTGTCTTGAAATTTGCAGAACTTGAACAAATTTACTTAGAGCTCCCCCATTCCGAAATCTATACTTCTGATCATATACAGTACATACATGTACAACATGTACTTTATACAGTACAACTACAAGTTCACCACCCTACAATGTAGAATTTTCCCTGGCCCTGCAGTCATCTGCAATCTTGTTCGTGTTTTGTTGTGTGGGCAACAGACATAGTATTTAAATTTTTTTTTTATAAGGATGCCAGTTTTCAGGCAAAGTCAGAATTCATGCCTTGGTCAGCTAGAAATTCAGCTTAGATCTAATAATTTTCTCACCAATAATTTAAAATGGTTTTCATGCCCATGACTTGCATATCACTAGAAATGGTATCCCTGTTCTTTACCGCTAAGTAAGATATTTCCCCAGGTTTGCCCCCAACTCTAGTGCCCTAGTGTAAACAAGGGGACTCTGTGTAACAGGTCCAGTGGTGAGTAACTTGCCACCTGTTCCCATGTAATTGTATTATCACTTTCCAAATAGAATGTGAACTACATCAAATGTACAGACTGAATTGGATTCTCCCAACTAGTACACTCCATGATTGGAGGGAGTCCATTGTGCTAGCAGAGAACTTGGCAATGACAAGTGAAGTTTGAATAAAGTACATTGCCCCCATGGAACAATAATAGAGGCTGTATTCTGATCAACCTGACTGACTTGTAAACTGACTTTCTTGATGGAATGAAACAGATATTAATGCAAAAACTTTCCTTTTTTGTATCACCATACATGATGTACATGTAGATGGGCTTGACTCAAATAATTTGATCCATTTAGGCTACTTTGTAGAATTGCACAATATTCAAAATTTGTATTTGATTTGTATCATAATCTTATGTTTGTCGAGGAAGTTACAGTAGATTTAATTTGTTTGGATGTTTATCATTTTGATGGAACTTGACATTAAACTCTACCTCTACTCTCACTAGGTGTACATTGGTATGTACAATGCCATTTCAAATATTTATGGTATATCATTTTCTTAATTGCCAAATGCTGAAAGCTCCATGCATATTAACAGGATGAGGCAGATCTATCTAGTCTTGATTGAAGAATAAACATCGCTGCTAGAACTTAGTCTTCCTACAAGTTTTCATAACCTGCTCTAGTGACAACCTGTCTACATGTAGATAAATTAAATTACTTCAATACAGGCCTTATTAAAGTGTCTTATTCTGAATGTATGGAAGAGCACAGTACAGACCACTGATCTTGATTCCCTTGGAAGAAGATGAAGCTATATATGTGACCGACTATAGCAAAACCCGGCACTTGTCGGTAATTCATGTTTTGAAGAAATGGGCATTTTAAGTTTACACAATGTGTGTAAAAGATCTATGAAATCTTGTTAAATTGAAACAATCATATCTTCGTCAATTATTGACCAATTAGTTAGAACAAAGCATCAAATGAAAGCTTGTGATGAGGCCTTCGTAATGGTCTGAAAATCACATTTTGGTTTTTACCGACAAGTGCTGGGTTGTATATTAGCCGGTCACATATAATTAGAGACTGACTCCTAAAAGACCACCTTTTCTGTCTCCTTTGCCTTGGAGAGTCTTTATATTCTAGACACGTATCAACTTCATGCACAACATTAGGAAGCATAATTCAATGGTTAGAAATTGGGTCATCTGAGCACAAAGCACACAGACAAGACTGACCACTTGTACATGATTTGATAGTTTGCTCTTTCAGTGGCTGAGTAAAAAAAGCCAACCAAACATAAGTGTGGTGGTAAGGCTAGTATTGATGTGATCCCAGTAGGGAGTTGATGGGAGCCCCATTCAATTAGTCATCAGTCAACCCAGCCCCGCACCCACATGACTTTAGTGTACCAAAGAATAGTACGGAAATTATGTATAGCTTACGTATTAAAAGCTAGTGTTCTAAATTGGCACAGGTCTACTGGCCCAAGGCCACTAAAAATTAGCTTTGGGCCACCAGCATGTCATCATATGACATAAACCTACCCTGGGGTACCAAACGAATATCCGCCATTTTGTTTAATTATTTATTTATTTTTTAGGGCTGTACCAGGGTATAGTGTGCATACAATCGCGCGCTGCACTGCATACACAGCGCAATACGGTTGTGCTTCTAGTGGACACAAGATGGCGCTATACAACGCGGTAACCCGGGGTACAACGGTACCCCGGGGTACCGCGTGTGTCGTCATATGCCAAATTTTACTTGCCAAATGGGCAACAAAATGTTTCATGTTTTTCTCTGTTTGGGGCAACCTCAGGTTTTGGGAAAATAAAATATGAAAAACGGGTGTTTTACTTGCCCGACTGGGCCACATGAAAGGATAAAAAGTGAATTTCTAGCATTGCTTGTAAACTACATGTACTGTAGTAACTGTATGCAGGGCTCCACACTAACCCTTATTTAGTGGTCCGGTCAGGCCAGTCAACACAGTTTGTATGAATTTCTGCTCACCCAAACTTAACATTAACTGCCCACAAATTATATTTTACAAAGGACTATAATGAAATTCATACACCCTTTATTGATCGGAAATGTATGCAAATTTGGGAGCCTGACACGGAACTGATAGAGAGAACTAAGATTCTGTCATTGTCAGTTTGACAAATCAAGTTACACTTGACTTCAGTACTCTACAGCACTGAATGATTCTTCATTTTATTTGTTATGAATTTATTATTTATAGACAAAAATATTTGGATAAGTCTGCTAGGCAGGCTATGATTGGTTGATTACAGTTGGGAGAAGGGGAGCCCCATTAAAATGAGTCATCAGTCATCTCAGCAGCCTCGTGACTACAATATGTGTATCTAGCGTGTACATGTACATTACATGTGCTGATCCCATAGATATTTGAAAAAAAAGACGTTTTTATTAAGATGTGCATCGAGTGTGTGCACTTTCTTAAATACAATGTACACATGTAGTGCATGGGCGAGTGCTGATACACTACACTCTACAGTATGTAACAAACATTCACACAAAACTAAGGAAGTACATTTTGTTGGACTAGAAGTGTCTATGTGTCTAATATCTACATATTTTGTCAGTGTGTATTTGAAATTTGAATTGAGGTATGAAGTTTCTCAATGATAGTCAAAATAATAGCTGTATCTGGGAAATAACATACTGTACTGTACTCCCCCCAAATCCAAATAATTCAAGGAGAGAGTCCTACAAAAAAGTTGTATGAACTAAGCTTGATGGACATGTAGCCATGTAGAGCTTGGGTACAATTTGTGTTTATTTTACATTTCTCCAGAGTTCTTCATGTTTGAGACAGACATGGCTGTTTAGAGTGTTGCCCTCCCTCCCCATGCTTCCTGGCCACTATTTTGCCATCATGTTGAATGCAGAGGGAGTGACTATAGTGAGAATATCAACCAATATAAAATAGAAAAAACAACTAAAACATTAACAAGTTTGTTGTTTTTATTTTGATGCATACCTGCAGGTCTTAATGTATGAAGGAAGGCGTGGCTGTTAAGAGTGTCGCCCTCCCTCCCTCCTGCTACCCAGCCATTATCTTGCCATCATGCTGAATACAGAGGGAGCGACGGTGGTGAGAGTATCAGCCAGTACAGTGGAACAGCCCTCTACCAGGGAGATGATCAGCACATCGCCAGAAAGGTATTATTATTGTTTTTGTTTTTACCAATTGTTTTATTACAAATAATACAAGTAACTGTAATTATATTGATCCATGTACAAACAGTTTTGCAATTATAATTCCTACCAAGCAGAATGTGTTTGATGCAGTTAAGTCCTAAATGGAAAGAGGAATTTATGGACATTGGAATGACATTGAAAAATAGATTCCCAGTCTGTACGTACATGTACAATACAGTGCTACAGTACCAGGTATGAGCGGAAGAGATCATTTTATAACTGTATTTTTATTCACAACAAGTCAGAAAATAGCTTGCATATTTTAGTCATATCCGGTTCATTGCCTCAATTGTTGACATTCCCATTCGCAAGCTGTCATAATGATTGAACGTTCAGGGATCATTAATTTCCCGCTATGTTTAGAATAACAATTGAAAAAGGAAAAGGAAGAAGAAAAAGTAAAAAAAAAAAAAAAAGCAGTAGTAGCAGCAGCAACACCAGCTACAATAAAAAATCATTTTAATTTCATGAAACAATGCAGCATAATTTATGACAAACAAACACACACATATTGTTCAGCATTTGAACAACCACAGAAGACGTGTGCAAAATGCATTGATATAATGTAAATATTGTGAGCAAAATACATAACGAACTCTTAATAACTCGCTTTAATTTGTCATGAAATTTTCTATTCTGGTAATTTTAAAATGATCATTGATATTACTGTAGATGTCTTGTGAATGCCTGGATGGAGATTATGAAGTGGGTGGGTTCAAACTTTATAATGTACATTGTGCACGGTTTAGTTCACGTAATTTGGCAAAAAGTCTTGTATTGGAAATGTATACAGTGTAGGTATAATTTGCCTGCTGAAGGCTCATTAGATTCCAACAAGTAGGTAGTGTGGGTAAGGAGTGAACCTGCTGGGCAAGGCATGCCTAGCTCAGTGGATCTACGTCATACATGTTTATCCCTTTCATACCAATGGTTAAACCATTCCAGAAGTCATTTAAATTGGTACAGGCTAACTTTTCATGTGAACTGAAAAGGTTTAGACAGTATTAATCCCTTGAACATTGTCCGAAATTAAATGGGTATAAAATCAAGCAAGACTGGTCTAGCATGATGGCTCAGAAACTGGTCCTTGATCCGTGGACTTACTGTTTGTCAGACTTGTACCCATTCCACACCATATTAACATTTGAAATGGTCTCAAACATCTGGATCACTTGAACACTTGATTTTCAATGGGTACAACATTAAAACTGGTCAGCCTGATGGTTTAGAATCTGGTCGTAGCTGGTCGCGTAGCTAATGAACTAGGCAGGACCATCTTGAACATGGAGATAAGACTGTTCCTTGTTCATGTCAATGTTCAAAGAAGTGTGACCTATAACCTACATATCATTAAATGGAGGAATGCTAATAGTCTGAAACTGCTTAATAATTGGTAAAATCTTGCAAGTCAGACTCTTTACACCAAGCAATTCAGGAGATGAAGATCGAGCAAAGTAAAAAAGAACCTGCAATCAACCTACATGTACCTTCAGCTGTTTCTAAATGGCAGTGAATTTTGGACCTTGATGTGAAATGGTACACTTACAATGTTACATATTTATTTACATAAAGAACATCATACATTTTGCTTGTAGCAAGGAGGGTAATCAGTGGCCCTATCGAGGCACATAGTGACAGATTTGAAGGGAAGGTTGCTCAGAGTTCAATCTCTCTCACTGTAATGCTGCCCTCTACAGTAGCTAGTATGTCATCTTGTGCCACCAAGATCCGCATTTGACGTGCAGTATTTAAACGACACTGGCCTATCATTAATTCTTTTGTAGCTCATCTGTGAGTTTACATTTTGTTTTTTGTTGCACTCAACACAGCTCAGAGGTGTTTTGCACCCAAAAGAAAAATTTAAAAATTCTGCTATCTCAGGGAAAAAAGTACTATTTTATTTTTAGGGGCTATACTTTTCAAACATTTCAGTATGAAATTAATTCTCTGAAATTAAGTTCACATTGAACATTCTATACAAATTGACAGGGGCTCTTTTAAGATTATTGATTATCGGGTGCTCCTTTAGGCATTGCGGGGGGGGGGGGGGGGGGGTCTAAATCGCCCTGAGCCACCCCCTCCCCCCTGTGTATTTGTTCACTGTGCTGTCTAAGCATATAAGCATATAAATGCATGATGACAGCCAATTATTTTGGGACCATTCCCAATGTACGTAAACTACAAATTTGTATTTCTTTGAATAGCTCCCTCTCGCACGAAAAAGTTTAGTGGGCCCAGATCCACTGAGGTAGATCTGTGAGCAGCTCCTTTTGTTGAGGGGAGTTAGGGGAGGGGGGTGGGGTAGAAGGGATTATATCCATTCACCCCCTAACTGCTCAACAGAAGACGTAGTTGCAGATCTAAACCAGTACCCAGATCTTTACTTACGGGGCCAGGGTGAGGATCGAATTAAAGCCTGTTAATTGGCTGACTTCCGTTCAAGTGTGTTGTCAAGATGCATGAGAGGAAGCAGCCATTTCCAGCTTCGGAACAAACATTCTTCTTTTAGCCGTAGTAGTCCATACAGTGTAGAGAGCATGCATGCCTGTCTTGTACACTCGGTAAGGGCTGCTCTTTGAGAACAGTAATTGGTTTTATAAATAACAAAATTAAATGATGTAAAGTCTACATTGGGATACACTGACTAATCCACCATCAGGGTTCCACACTAACTTCTTTTGCTAGTTGCCCTGCGTCACCAGTAAAATCATTTTATCAAAATTTGTGAAGGCTCAAAACTACATTTACTGGTCTGGTCAAATGTTTGCATTTTATTTGTAAACTGTCTATCTTTTCAAACTATTTACACCCAGTAATTTACCATACTGCATTGTGGATGGGGCTTGGCATAGAAGTAAACAATATTTTCTTATATTTTGTTCTGGTAACAGTGGTATGCATACAAGTAGCAAGTAATGTACATTATCTATTCCAGTCATTGTACATTACATGTACTCTCGAGCAGTCCCAAAAGGGTTAATAAACTTTGTAAATTTGTGTGAGCCAACTTCAGGCACTATAACACGTTGTAGTGTGATGGTGTCAGACACTGTTGTACAAAAACATGTACACAGTGAATCAATGTATTAAAGGGACTAAGTAACATTGTCCAAATCCTCAAAATAAAATTGTAATTCTAGCCGTTCCCTTATACCTTGTTGTATTCGTATTAACAATAAAATCATGGGACAGGTTTCGGTTTTTCAAATTTCCCTTTCGTTACAAAGATATGTATGATTGAAGTATTCAGATAAGAAAAACTCCGGGCGAGTTTTTCTTCCGTGTACAAAGTGAGTGCAGTGAGTTACTGAATATCACTTTACATTTTCGCTCATTACTTGGCCATACAATGTCCATTTGACTTGAAATTTTCACACAATACCCTGTGGACATATGAGATTACAACAATATACATTGCATCAACCATTCATCACTTTTTGCACATGTCAACAAAGTTACTAGATCCCTTTAACCTGTTCAATACATTTCATTGTGAACTGCAAGGATACACAACTGAGTGGTTACTGGTTAACTGTGGTTTGATTCATTGTGAAAACAACCTTCTGTCAGACAAGTTTGACATTCAAGTGACTTGTCAGACTTACAGTAGATGGTCTATAATTAGAGAAAAACACATTTTGTTGGCTACCACATCAAATGGATAGTTATATCATTGAATGTTCAAATCTTACTTGCCTGAACATAACATAACAGAACATAACATGGCAGTTTGTACTTGCCCCCCAGAACAATGAGAAATCATGAAAAATAACTTGTGCTCTAGAGGTCAATCCATCTGCTTGGAAAATTTGTTCTCTTGTTTCTAGATGAGATTTACAATGAGGAATTACATGTAACATACATTTTGCTTTAGTTTTAAAAACAGAAATGGTAGTTGCCCGATCAGACAACCAAACTGTACCATTTATGACATTTTACTTAGGTACATCAAGTTTTATTTGCATCAGGCAATCGGGCAAGTGGGCAAGTGCTAGTGTTGAGCCCCGGGTAACACAGGGGTTAACATCACTTGCACTTGTTATGCGGACCTGTCTGGAGGCTAGATGGAAAACACATTAGTCAGTGTGGATTTCATAACAGGTCTAACAAATTATTACAGCGCTGTAATGTGCATTAAGATCCAATCTTGAATTTTAAGTGGGATGGGGTCCATCTTGTCTATTTGGGATACCTAAATACTAGAATAGATACCTACTACATGTACATGTACTATAGTATCCGTACAGTATCTGTATACAGACTACAGTGTATACCAGGCAATGCGTTGAACATTATTGCATTGTGTGTTTCTTCGTCCGAAGACCCGTTTGGAAATTGCAGCTTTGTGTACGTAATTATATACCTCAGCCATCACAGGAGCACTGATTCCAGGTATATTTTGAGGCTAATTTAGCAGAGTTCCAAGGAATTGCAGTTTCTCATCTATAGAGTACAATGGTTGGACTACTTCCTAGAACTGAAGTTCAAGGAGAAATAGGACACTAATCAAAGGTATCAATTATGATGCATTAAAAAGCAATCACTATTAATACAGCTACAGTGGAACCTGGTTATAATTAGGACCTTTGACCACTAAAATGACCTTGTTGGGTAACTTGTTGTGCATATATATAATAATAATAATAATAATAATAATTGTAGACATTTATAGAGCGCAAATTGCAATGAGCCTCTAAGTGCTATTATTATTACCCCGGTCAACAGATACACACTTCTATCATTCCTGCATACAAAGTGCAGAACTTCCACTCCCTGGGGAGTGTATAGGGTAAATAAACCAAGGAATATGGTACTTGGACTTATATGTAGATGGTTTTGTTATATCAGAGCTCTGTATAATGAGGTTCAGCTGTAGCTGCAAAGAGTTCCCATGAGTGATAGAATGATCAGTCAGTCCTACGTTGGCCTTGTCAGGCCAGCAAAACTAAAACATAAATGCCCCAAAGTCAGATCTGGGTGCTTCAAACCAGACACAAACTTGAATTTGATTACCCAGTGGGCGAGTGAACATTTGCTGTTTGGGCATCCAATCTAATGACAATTCAGTGGTCTCTTTTTGAAGTTCCTGGGCCTCATTTTGAGCTGAATTATATATTGTACAGTCAATCAAAAATAGCTTACCACCAGAAGGTTGTAGGTTGAGATATAAAAAGTGTTAATAGTGGCAAGTAAAATTGGACATCTTCACAAATTTAGTGGTCAGAAGCTGCTATTTGGATCCCTGTTGTACATTGTATATTACTAGGGTCAATAATAATTGTTGGGTGTATGCTTACAACCAGAAGGTCATACGGTAATGTAAGTTGAGATATGTCTAGTGCAGTGTTAATGGCCTTCTTGTAGTCAGCAGGGTACATGTGTCATTTAACATGATTGAAGTTTGTGACAGATGTGACTGGTGCGAGGTCAAATCATGGCTGATCATTAGTACTGCTTCTAGACTGACTTTAATCCGAATGACACATAAAGAATAATATAATTCTTATAAATGAGTGTTAATTGTTTCTAAACCAATTTCTAGCCAGTTCCCTTTGAAATACTGAAATGCCCTTAGATTTTGTACAAAGTCCCACCAGGTTAATCAGCATGCCCCTTTCAAACCGAGCTTAATTCACTGTGAATTACGCACCTCAATCTGCCCTAGAGGGGCTACAGTTTAGTCTGTTCATGGTCAATGGCTAGGCATATTAACCCTTTGACCAACGTTATCACCGGTTCCCTCCCTGATCATGAATATCTCTGCATCCTAAATATAAATTTCATTGATGTTTAGATTGGTGGAATTTTGCTGCTTATTTGGAGAATTTGATTGCTCGTTTAATCTTACTTTTGTGATAAACAGTTCTATAGTGCTATTCGCATGAGTATCATTTCATTTTACAGTCACACTGCATTCATCCATGCACACAAAGTGTAGTTTTCCCACTCCACATGGGAATATTGCAGCCAGGTGCAACCGATACATTTGATGTAAATTTACAGACAGGGCACTTGTTTATACACGTCTGCTTTAATGAATACCAGTGTAATTTGGTCGGTCTGGAAGGCCTATATGATAAGGAACTGATGATGGGAAGAGCAGATGATGCTAATAGATGGTGGTACAAACTTTGGATGATGATCGATACAAAACTGGATGGAAGAGATGAGCATCCTTAATGTGGAGCGCTCTGTGCGGGAGAGTATAGTGAAGGCGAGAAGATGCGTCTCAGTATGCGTTTACGTGGGCCTGTGTAGCTTTACGATGGAGGACGGAGATGTAGAGTCACAGAACACAATGAAATGTTTGACAACTCCTGGAATAGTCGTCCTTGGAAAGAAGTGTGAGCATCCTCGGTGGTCAAACGATGAGTTTTCCTTATTTCGTCAGGCGGCTGAGGATGAGGAACAATAGAGGCTCAAGAGTTGTCCGTTGGAGTGAACCCAAGTAAGAATGTGTGCGTGTGTGTGTGTTCTGTTATAGTCATAAAAGTGAGGACAGATCACTAAGAAAAAACCCTAACAATGGACCTCAAGAACTTGGAAAGTAGTATAGTTTAGTCCTTGAATGAGTTTGTGCCGTATTTTGTGAGGTGTTTGTGGAAGAGTAACAATAGAGCTGTACAGTACATACGTAAAGTCCTCTGAAGTATGGTCATGTAAAATTGCATGTATGTATGTGTGTTTGTGTGTGTGTGTGTGTGTGTATCTTTGTGTACATGTCTAATGTTTTGTGTCTTCACTTGAAGACATCTCTGAGACATCTCTGACAGATAAGAAAGTTCCGTGTATCTCTAACCACATTCCTTGAGCCAGCTTCACTATTCTTAGTACAAATGACAAGACATAATGTACCATGTATACATACCGTACATACATCGTTTAATAAATTGTTTTGTGATGAGTGAGTGTGTTCCCTATTAGATTGTGCCATCTCCATGTACATGGCCCATTAGGTTCCTGTAGGCAATGGGTTAAGGTAGTGAGACTTCCACTGAAGCAACAACTACTCTCACCTTCATTTAAAGCTCATTATCAACTTGAGGTGTTTGTCCAGAAAATTGATTTCCAAGCCTTGGATTAGATGTATGACAGAGGGATAGGGGTATGACAGTGAGGGTTGAGAGTAATGGCATGCATTTTTATCTAGTGCACATTAGATATGCCTGCAATAGAGTTGGAAACCGAGTTGGAATGATACATGAACATTTACATCTTCATGGAAATGTTTGTGTACTACATGTATGTAGCAGGGCTCTTAGATAGTTGCATTGCCTTCTTTTCTAAAATATCAAGAACAGTTTGGAATATCTTTAAATGGAAAGATATATCAGTCTTTCCCTGTAATGTTAGGTATATTAATTAGGTCTACAGTTCTAAGCAAAACCATAATTTGTGGAAATGATACATTATAATTCATGAGTTAATATAGTACGTTGTTACGTGACCTCCAGCTTGTGGCGGATGTTTTGCTCCAAGATGGAAAGCAGTGGTCATACAGTGTACAGTAAGTTATGTTGCACAGGAAAGTCTTAATTGGATCCTGGGTGAAATTGTTGAGATGAAGGAGTGACCTCTTATACCTTTCATATCGGCAACATTTGAAGTGGATCAGTGTCCTAAGCTGTGAATCGTTGGAACGGCAAATGGAATGTGAGGTTCTTCCATAGCAATTATGGTTCAGGATAATTCTTGTCCTATTTCATTGATGTGTGACACCTATAGAATTGATATGTAAACAATAAAGCATTTGTTTCAAGTATGCCGCAGTTCTTCAAAATGGCACTTAGCAATCAGGTTTGAAGATTGAAAGAATTGTTGAACAATACAATTTACTTGACACAGGAAAGCCCTAATTTGATGTAGGGTGAATCTGTCAAAGAGAAGAAGACTTCCCTCTTCGTATAATTAGTAAGTTCACAACATTTGTCAAACTTGTGCTAGACAGGAACAAACAAGACTGCTATGTAACCTGGACGCTGTGAGGTACTTCTTTATGCATCGTTGGTACAGTCTGTGAGGGTCGACCTTACACTTTGGATGATGTGGCGTACTAGATGGCCTTTATTGTCAGTAGATTTGGAGTTGTGAGTTGTCTCTTGTTAATTTTTTGTTAGCAAATTCTCTACAAATTGCTATCATGGCCCAATTTTCAGGCTCTCAACTTGTAGGTCACTGGCATCTCTGTTAGATGTTTCTTTGCTGAACGGGATGGCCTTTGTTGTCGGTAGATCTTGAGCTGCATCATAAAGCTAATCATAAATAAATTGATAGTGTGCAAACAGATTATCATATTTCGGTGTCAGACACGTCAAACATAGCAGAGACTATAGACACTTTGAACAGAGAACACCTTGAGTAAGTTCTACAGTTTGTTGAAAGAGGTACAAGTTCTGGGTGCTTGTGCTAAACCGAATGTCCTTTGATGTCAGTAGATTTTGAGTTGCGTCATGTTAATTTGATAGTTAGCAGACAGATTGTCAGAATATTTTGTCAAAATCATGGACAAGAAAATATAGACTATTGTTTTGATCTGGATACATGGGACATTATTGAACAAGTTTGTTGAAAGGGTCACATATTATATATTGGAGGTTGTGTGAAATCAGACCTAGATACCTATCCAATGGCCTTTGTTGTCAGAAGATATTAGTAAAGTCGAGACCTGCTAATTTTATGAACACTTTGTAAACAAAATCTGTGAATATTTTGACAAGATTACATGACTGCTGACAGGAAGTGGCTGGAAACCAGGAAATGATTAATTTGTGAAGGTACTTCAGGTGATACCCAGCATCTTGGTTGAGCAAATGCTCTCTGATGTCTTTGTTATCTAAACTTGTATACTAAGGACAAACATTTAGTACTTTTTTATGTGATTGCTACTGGATCTTTTATATGTGCAGTCTGTTAGAGGTCTTGCAATGTAAATACATGCAGTGCCTTGTTTGATCCTGTTTGGTCAATGTTTTTGGACTTTCAATGGAGGTCATACAAAATTTGATTGGTGCTTCATGCCTGCAGTGATTTAAGAAGTAAATTTCAGTCATATTTATTTCTGCATACATGTTCATTGTACCTATTTTAGTTGGAAAATTAATTAATGCCAACAACTTTAACGATTTTGTGCAGTACGTAGTCTGGACTTTCTCATTGACAGGAAGCACTTGATGGTGGACGTTTCCTGTATTTCGTTCTGATAGCATTCTATTTTGCAATGGTACTCATTTTTCCAGAAGTTTGTTGGTAGCTAGATCGGTGAACTGCAGTCAAATAAATCTTGGGTATTTTGATGGGAAATCTTTGTGACAAAACAACAGATTTTGTGTGGAATTTCCCTGACAGGAAGCGCTTGGTTGTTGACGTTTCCTGTATTCCAGAGAGACAGCATTCTACAATGTAAAGGTTTTGTGCAATACCAACAGTGGCTGTGTTTAAGATGCAGACATCAATTTAGTTAGTGTAGCAAAGCTCATTGTACCTATTGCAGTCACATTTGGGGTATTTTTGTTGGCAATAAAAAATAAGTTTTAAGCAAGTGTGGACTTCCCTGCCAGGAAGCACTCGATCGATGGTTGGTGTTTCCTGTATTCTGGTCGGAAAGCAATCTTTGCTGAAAACGATACCATATAAAACGTAGTTGCTGAATTCCAATGAATAAGTTTAATTTTAGTTTACACGGCTTGCACACTCAAGAGATTCGTCTTCAGCTTCTAGTGTGGACTGATCACACCTTTCAACTTTGACAACTTCAAGTAAGGTACACATAGCAGACAGTGTAGTTGATGCCACATTTGATTTCATTTATGTCTGGTGTGCATCCCAACATGGAGTTTGTGTGACAAACTTGACCTTGGCATTTGAGGCTGATGCCACATTTTTTGCTGTCAGGTTGCAGGCTATGTTTCAACTTTGCATTCTAATAGGAACACCAGAAGATTGTGTGTTGGATCAAGGAGCTTCATTCGATCTCATTGAAGCTCATTGGATTGATGTACTGCATTTTTGTTCTTTCCAGTGCACAAGTGCAGTGTACTTAGACCTTTTATTTGAATTTAGATAGAGGAATTACAATTGTATCACACAAGGAGATCTTAAATTGATTTGCCAAGTTTCTGCAACTGTCCAGGAGTGAATCTCAACTTGAAATTCTAGAAACAGTTAATTTGTGTGTTTGGCAGCATTCCGTTCTGCCCGGAGAATTAACACATGGTTGATGAACTTCTTTGGAATTACATGAGGATATCGCACTGTTTTATCTTGTGGTGAAAAGCGGACTTCAAATTTGGGAGAGGACATTGTACGTATAACAATTTAAATGTGCAAACTGTAGTGCCACCATGTTTCGTTGGCGCAGCAATACGTGCGGGTGCGAGAAGGACCTAACAAACATTCGTAGACATCAAGAATTCCTGAAAGCAAGAAGAGAGTTACAATCGGATGGCGTGGGACCGATCCGCAGAGCTTTCACATGGTAAGTGTGCCTGGGCTTTCAACATTTGTAGATCTTCTTTTGTTCATTTGTACAATACTTCTCATAAAGTTTTCTTTGTTTTAATACAAACATGCACAGGGATTAATGTGGAATTCTCTCACTGTGATGGTCATTGAGTTGATGTCTAAATCAGGATATGGATCCCTCAGACATTATATATGGGTACCTGGCAGGGATTTATTTCTTGAATTGCTCTTGGTGCGCATAATCATGGTAGTTTGGCACGAGCAAGGTTATTAATTTAGTGAGAGGATTAGATACATTTTACCCTATATTTTAGTCATGGCATGGACAAATTTAAAACACAATTAGCAATTCCAAATTTAGTAAATGGGTTAGGTTTAATCTTAGGAAATTATGTCAATTGATGTATGATATTAGTGGTGTTAAATGTAATCCCCTGTTGAGATTTGGGCCTTGTATTTGCCCTTAAAGGGATAGTTGAGTTTTGGTAGAGAGGGCGCTAGACTACTTATTTTTTTTGTGAGGTAATGAAAAACTGAGTGTAAAATTTGAAAGAGCATAATATTTAAATAATAAAATCATCTTTCTTTGATCAAAATCTGTTCAGAGACGGCTGAAATATCCATAAATATAACAATTTGTAATAAATCTGGGGCCCCAGGTTTATTAGAGAATTTTGAACCAGCCGTTAAAAATTCAAAAAAATGCTTCCTCTTGTCAAAAAGTTACACAATAGGAATTTAAATAGTTGTTGGATATTTCTATATCTAATCACTATTTCAACAAAGCAACACATGCACAATATTTTATTCAAAATGGTTGAAACCGATGAGTGTTTAGAGAGCGCCCTCTTACGTTTTAACGGCTCTTTTTTAATGATAACATGATCTGTACTACGTCATTTGTAATTTTGTGTTCCTTTCTAGTTATAACTATTAGTTTGTAATGTAATGATGCAGGTTTTGGTTACTAAAATTCAGTTTCACCAAAACTGTACTCTCCTTACCAGAACTCAACTATCCCTTTAAATGCATTCAACCTTCAACCAAGTTCACACCATTGCCCCTGGCCCCTGCAGGATGTCTGCACCTTTCTGGTAATGTGTTGGCCATGTGTTGCCCCTATGTTTCAACCCTTACTTTTAGTACAGAGAACTTGCATGCATGATTTCAAATGTGACTATTTTAAAGTGATCCATTAGCTTTGTCTTATTCAACCAAAACCACTTAGAGATTACTTTCTCTTGTATCTTGTTGCTTGGCTTATGGTATCAGAAAAATGAAATAGGTTTTAATTTTTCAATATATCTCCCTAATTATAGAAATAATTATTATTGAACTGTAAAGCATATCAGATCACTTTTTGAGTGAAGTCAAATTGACATTAATTACCCAATTCAGGACTGGTTGTGAACATACTTGGGCTGCATGGAGTCTATGGATTATGCATTCTTTATGAAATACACATATAGACTTGGATGGGTTATATTGTCCATGTTAATGAACATGATGTGATTATATACTGTAGAGTACACTGAGTTTAGCCTTGGAGAGGTTAAATTGCTTTCACTTTCAGAACTAGGTTTGTATTATAATGTGTTGTAATGGTCACATTATATTTTGCAATGCAAATTTGTAATTTTAAGTACTTTCTGTTGGTCGTTTTGGCTACGCAAGATATTGAGCTCTTCCATAGCTACTCAGTGTGTATTATATCACAACACACAGGAGGAGCACCAGTCTTATATCAATTGAGCTATCAAAATGTCTTTTGCGCTAGCCTGATTGTTGAGGTATCATACATTAGATTATTTGATAATTTATTTGCTTATAAATGCTGGATCATGAGAACAAATTTTGCTTCATTTATCTGGTTGTGCAGTAACGATTGACGCTCCTATAGCTTTATATCAGTGTGTATTATTTCACAGCACACATGAACTAGGAGCCCCACTCTCTATCAAGTGCTAGCTACCAAGGAAAATAAAATGTCTTTTGCGCTAGCCGGATTATTGAGCTTGCATTACGTTATTCGTTTTGCAGGATCATCTACAAATTTTGCTTTAATTATGTGTTTGTGAATTGAAATTGAATTTCCTCATTATTTCTAAACAAACTTATTGGGTAGCAATACATTATCGGTACTCAACAAGTTGCCAATCACTGCAAAGATTGGATACCGTGTTCAGCAAAATGTCACCAAGCGCCTCTCTATTATATCAGCTGGATTGAATTTGCGTCTTGTGATTTGGCTTACGAGGGCAGCGGGTAATTAATTTCCTTTGGATGACTCCGATTAGGAGAATCATGAATACTTGGCTTATGCTGAACAATTGGTGGAGTCTGTGTAGCGTGAATGATCTCTTGCAAAAATCCCAATAATGGACACACTACATAGGCATATTTGTGGAAATAGGATAAGCAGTATTGTGTAGCTGTAATTGGTCGTATCTACATGTAAATAGTGGATACAGCCATGCATAATCATTGAAGACAGAGAGTAGGAGACCAATTATAGCCCAGGTACAATTGATCCATTTCTGTACTGTTGATACATACTATGTTCTCAAAAGACTTAATTTGTGTCTTTTTAATTTTTTTAAAAATAATAGAGTGACTTGTTAATATGCTGTTATAAATGAGTGTGATACCTACAATGATTACATAATGTGGAAAGTTGTGCATACTTGTGTACAATTTGTTTTTTAAATACAAATTCTATAAAATTTGGGTGCCCACTTTGGCAAGTGAAATTTGAAATAATGAACTTTTGTTGGCCGGAGCTAGTCCTTAGCGGCCTCAGGTAAGCAGGTGAGTGCTAATTTTGAACAGTTGGTATTTAACTTTATTGACTCCATTGAGATACACACATGTATGCTATCCCCTGGAACTTTTGTCTGTGTAATAAACAAATCTTGTTGCTTTATAATACAAATACTTACTTGTAGAATCTAACCTTCCAATTCACTTTGTTGTTGGAAAGACGGATCATATGACGAGTGTGTTTTTGACCTGCGGACTACGTTGGATCAAACACTGGAGTAACGCTTGTTTCCTCGCATGGGGATAGTGTTTAGCAGGATTACCCATATCCTGTTAGCAAAATGTGAAGTCATCTACATTAGATACTAGATCTTTAGACTTTACTCTCAAAAGATATGAGGTTAATATACAATATTATATGTAGTTTTCTTCGAATCGCATGTATTACGCATTGTTTTGGTTTTCATGCTGCTCCTTGGATCTACAATGTACATAGATTACACTGAACCATAATGATATGAGGCTATATGTGTGTCACTGGATATTTATTAACCAAGACTAGTTTCTTCAATACTGTTTTACACACATGTACGACTGTACATGTAACACATTGAAATTACTTGTGATGATGGTTCTAGTAATCTAGTACTTGTGATGATGGTTCAACTACAAATTAATTGTGGTGATGGTTTAAATGACATTATTGATGGTTTGTGCAAAACTGTTGGTGCTGCCTATCTTTGACATGAACTCCTTTGAATCATCATTTTGGCAGCAATCAATTGATGTTTACTAGACAATCCTGAGGAGGATCTTACAGTTTGTATTCCAAGATCAACCTTGACCGCATTTGAGGTTTGGTGCTGTCAGTCTGCTGGCCAATGGCCAAAACATACATCAGCTCAGGAACCTAAATGTCCTACTATAGCCTTCTGTTTTAAGATCTGGTTGCATATGTTTCCTTACCAGAAACGTATGTATCATTGTGAAGAGAAGAGTTTAAAACGGGAATGGACAACATGTGCTAACATGGACCAATTTGTTATTTCAGCTCAGGAAACTAAATGACTTAATTTTGTTTTGTTGTTTTGTTTAGGCTCTGGTTATATCCTGATAAACAATTAAACATTGCATATTATCTTTATCCATAGAAAGAGAAAAGTTTAAAACTGGACTGGAGTTAACCAGTTTAAAATTGGTGTTGACAGTATCATGCTTGCCATTGACATTTAGGTTGTGAAGTTCCTTCAAACTTAGGATACAAATGATAGCTAAAATTGTTTAATTTGGATACTCATCAGATTCATTGTGCAGAACTGTGGACAGTATTGTAACTCAACAGTATGCAAAGGTTGTGTTGCCTTCCTCAAGTTAATGATACAACAAGATACCATGTTTAAGGAATTTGACGTAACACAGATCTGTTATAAAGATGAACAGTATTGACGTTTATAGACCAAATTTCGTTAGACATCCTGAAGATGAAGAGTATTGGCAGTGTTTAAGGACAAATTTGAAGGTCTACATTTTTCCTTGGGATAAACATTGACAATCAAACAAAGAAACAATAAACATTGACAATCAATCTAAACCTTGTTGAAGTACAATGTACATTTATGTGAATCCGATACATTGACTGAGAAAGGCTCAACACTATAATTATGAAGTTTGTTTTAACAGTCTGATATTCAGTGTTTCTACATGGACCAAAAACACAGTTTTTAGTGTTTTCCTGGAGTAAACAAACAAACAAACAGGTAAAGAACTAAACACATAGATGAGCAAAGAGACAAAGCAAACCTTGTTGCACTGCATGAATTGGATGCATTGATTGTGAGGATGGCTCAACGCTATGTGTTGAAGAATCTGTTGGAGGAGGAGGAAAGACAGAGAGCCAGTTCTTGGAGTCCAGCTGGGTAAGTCTCACAACATATTAGTCCTTAATCTCTCAATTATGTTATTGGTGGATAAGTGTGTATGTAATCCGACATTGGATTTCCATCATTGGTACTGAGACTAAAAGAGGGCAATTCAAGAAACAACAAACAAACACACAAACAAATGCAAACTAAACCAATACTTAAACAACAAAGAAAGTTCTAAAGAAAAACAAAAATAAATAGACAAACAAAAATACAAACAGATGTACAGACAGAAAGACAAACAAACAAACAAATATTGTTTTGTCTAACAGGTGAGAATTGCACCTTACAACCTACATTATAAGAGAGTCTTGCATCACTAATGGGCCATTATGGTATGGATTCCTTCATTACGCAAATGGTACCACCATTGCAGATCCCCAAAATTGTTATTTAGCTTATTTTACATCGAAGAGATCTAGTAACTTTGACTGAATCGACCAAACTCATTTGCATCTCTGGTGGTTCAATCATGCCTGGTTGTTTTCTTCTTTTCTAAATAGAAGTATCAAACCAGCTTTGCTTGTTCAAATTTTCTTGTCCTTATTGAGATATTTATGATTTCTTTTGAAAAAATCCTGGGGATCATTACAACTGTGTACAAACTTATAGTTTTTTTGCTCATTACTCAGCCATGTGACATTCATTTAACATGGAATGTTCATATCACTCCCTGGACATAATCAGAACACATAAATACACATTAATTCGTATCAACCCTTTGTCAGAATTTGCAATTGCATCCTATGACACTTTTCTACTTGCTACATACAGTGTACAGGTGTACTTATTCTAGGAATTAGAGAAAGATGAACCTGCAACTGAACCTCCTATAATGACATTTGCATGCACATCTAGAATACAGATCACTAATGGGTCATCGTGATGGATTGTGGATTCCTTCATTGTCTGCAAATGGTACCTTCAGTATTCATTTCCCAAACTTACTTTACATTAAGTGGCATCCCATGTCACTTTCTTCTTACTTCATATTTATTCTACGAATTACAGCTGAACCAGTGAACCTACAACCGAACCTTGTATAATTTCATTTGCATGCGCATAGAAATTCATCACTAATAGGCCATCATTATTATATTCTTCATTGTGCAAATACAGATGTAGTACCAACTACCACTGCACATTTCCCAAACTGTTATGTAACTGAACATTAACCTATTCACTTCTGGAACAGGGTTTGTCATGTAATATGTTTATATAATATAATATATGAAGATTGCTTCTAAAATGGTCAACAGTGGCATCCTAAGTCACTTTTTCTTGCTACCTGATAAATGTGCACTTGGTATTTATTCTAAAGATGAATTACAAGCTGAACTTGCAAGCGAACCTCACATAATTGCATTTGCATGCGCATATAAATTCATCTCTAATGGCCCCTAATGATAGTCTATATGATACCCTTGATTATGCAAATGGTACCATTGAGAATATGAACTAATGGCAATGACTCATGAGTCATGAGACTGATGACAGATAAGGGATTTATTTTGGTAACTTGCCCTTCTAGCTGTTTGGTCTACACCCATTCGGCCTACTCTCGTTTCGCCCACTAGCAAAATCAACATTTCAATTCAATTTGTTGTCAACTCAAAGTTCAATATTAAAAACTTCTTTATAAAAAACAACAATTGACACAATGAATATTGTAGTACATCATTTAGAATTTAAGGAGTTTTCTTGATTAGATTAGCATCAATCATGTGTTTGGAATTGTGCAAATTGTACACTTTTGTAATATTTCAGGTTTTGGGGTCAAGTTTGGAGTTGGAAAACCAATGTTTGAGGCATTACACATGTACAGTTGTCCTCAAAATTATTCATACCCCTTGGAAAATAACATTCTTTTTTAGATTCTTCGTTTGTAAAAGCTTTTATGTTGGTACTTCCTGTGTATATTTTGTCTACTTGTTGTTATGCACAAATCCACATATGAGTTGGCTAAACTTCATTTGCTTAATAATAGATATGGCCAAAAGTTCTATTTTGCTCATGTTCAGAATTATTCATACCCCTGACAATACTTCAACAAAAATTTGTGAAGGAAAGGGTTATAAGGCAATTTCAAAGCAGTATGATGTCCCTATGGCAACTGTCCAGAGCATAATCAACAAGCACAAGAGGTTCAACACTGTTAAATATCTCAGCTGGCGTGGCAGGAAGCGTAAGGTGTCCCCCAAACTTGCCAGGAAAATCTGCCAAGAGGTCAACAACAACCCCCGGATCACAACCAAGGCCCTTATTGAAACGCTTGACCAGGCAGGGACGAAGGTGTCACGGTCCACCATGGAGCGAGTCTTGCACAGAGGAGGTCTCCATGGACGTAGGCCTCTGAAGACACCGCTGCTCAGGAAGAAACATCTGAAAGCTTGCCTGGCCTTTGCCTGAGGTCATCTGAAGCAAGATCCTAGCTTCTGGTCAACCATCCTGTGGTCTGATGGGACGAAGTTGGAGTTATTTGTCCATATGGATGTTGAATACGTCTGGAGGAAGAAAGGAGAAGCATACAATCCTCGCTCGCTCAATGGTGGACCGTGACACCTTCGTCCCTGCGTCAAGCGTTTCAATTAGGGCCTTGGTTGTGATCCGGGGGTTGTTGTTGACCTCTTGGCAGATTCTCCTGGCAAGTTTGGGGGACACCTTACGCTTCCTGCCATGCCCACTGAGGTATTTAACAGTGTTGAACCTCTTGTGCTTGTTGATTATGCTCTGGACAGTTGCCATAGGGACATCATACTGCTTTGAAATTGCCTTATAACCCTTTCCTTCACTATGGGCACGCACAAGACATTGGCGTAGGTCATCACTGAACTCCTTCTTCTTGGCCATGATGATCAGAAACCGAGGATGACCAGAACGCTTTTCCTCTATTTTTTACTCCCTCTGGAAAAGTGCTATTTGTATCATTGTTTAACATTTGGTCAACAAAAAAGGTATTTAATCCATTGAAACATATTGAAATAACTATAGGACAAATATTAGCACATTTGAAGGAAGCGAAACGAATGGGCACTATCAAAAAAGGAAATTTTTGTTGGAAGTATTGTCAGGGGTATGAATAATTCTGAACATGAGCAAAATAGAACTTTTGGCCATGTCTATTATTATGCAAATGAAGTTTAGCCAACTCATATGTGGATTTGTGCATAACAACAAGTAGACAAAATATACACAGGAAGTACCAACATAAAAGCTTTTACAAACGAAGAATCTAAAAAAGAATGTTATTTTCCAAGGGGTATGAGTAATTTTGAGGACAACTGTACATGTACAGTAGAACAGATAAAACAAGGAAGAATGGGTGTAGACTAAACTAACATGGGAATATGTTGAATGATAGAACAGTCATCTCACTACCTTCTAATGAATATCAACAAATTATAACACTGCTATGAACTTTTAAAGCCAATTTTCATGATAGATTTTTTAATAATTGTTAACTTTCTCAATGAAAAAAAAAAATGGATGGTTCAGTATAAGTCTAGGGTCCCGTTGCAGAAAGAGATACAATCGATTGTAAGTTACAATTGATTGTAAGTCAGAAACTTTGCATGTTTCAACCAATCAGATGTGTGCATTTAAAACACATGATCTGACTTACAATCGATTGTATCTCTTTCTGCAACAGGGCCTAGAATTCCAGGTCGGAAGGATGTAAGTTGAGACAAAAAAGGTGTCCGTTTCATGAGTGGACATAATTCCAAGGACTCTTCTTTTGTAAACTGTAAGACTTACTACTAATGGAAAACAGACTAAAAGTAAATTGATAGCACACAGTGGTCATTTTTGCAAAATCATGCAATTTTTTTTCAGTAGAAAATTAAAGTAGATCTTCTCAGAAAATAGGATAATTGTCCAAAAACATGGAAACATGCATGCTCACACACACATACAATGCACTCTGTATGCAAACACATACGCACACACATGTGCACATGCGGACACATGACACATAGACACACATACACATACACACACACACACACACACAAACATACAAACAATCTCATGCATTTGTACACAAACAAGCACAGGCACAAAGACATGCATTTGAACACACTCACAAATATGCACACACACAGGCACACACACATACTGTAGTCCTACACAAAGTTTCCCTTGCCTGTCTCAAAATTCCTCTTGATCTCCTTTTCTTTTTCTAGGGAGGTACCGAGGGTGTCGAATATTTAAGTCACCCACTTTTGGTAAATCTTATTACAGTTAATCTGATTTCCACAAGTGTCTGAAGAGAACAGAGAGGGGACAAACGGAGAACAACTTGCACCCAAAGTTTAGTGGAGGATCCACCGAGGAATGCCATGTTTGATTACTCCTGCCTGTTAATCTGGGGATGACACATATTGGGGTGTGAAATTGTGGAAATTCTCTCCCGTCAAGTTTACAAGTTTGAGCCATCTTCACTTTCCATGTGTTTTTTTCTTCTCGCTGCTGTGAAATTAATTGTCTGCCATCGGCGCAATTTTGAAACAATTATTTCCGTCAAGTAAAGTTCAAATCAATAAATCATCAAATCATTTTTTATTATCCTCTGACATTCACAATTTGTCTGTCTATCATTAAACGCTGCTCATTCCAAATTCTCTGTCACATGTACAAGCTTGAACCATATTCACTTTTGTTCTTTAATCTTAACAACTTAATGGAAAGTCTGAAAGTTCTAACAATCTAATAACTCTCCTATTAAAGAGTTTATTAAATTTTCTTTGTGTCTAACATTGGCACAACTTGGTAGAAACTTCTTCCATAAAGTGTAAAAGTTTAAACCATCTTCACTCTCTTATCAGGAGTTTATGTTTGTTTTTAAGTCCATCATTGACACAACTTGGAGTTCAAACCATCTTCACTCTTCACCGGCATTTTCGTTTCCATTTTGTCTGTATCCTTGCTGAAACTCGGTGGAAAGTAGTGTACAAAGTTTACTCATCGTAACTGAATTTTTGTCTTTCCTCGATGCTGCTCTGTTCAACTCTCTCTTCATTGAGTTCAAATCATCTTCAATCTCCCCATGCCGTTTGGTTTTCTTTCTGTCCATCATCAGCACAACTCCCAAGTTGACGGGCTGCTTCCTCCTCTAAACATCTGTGAACGAGTGGAAATGGAGCAAGACAAGATATAGACCCCTTTCACATCAAAGATTTAATCAAATTAAAACTGTTCCAGGAGCTTTGTATTAAAGAGAGACTGATGAAATGCGTGTCCTCTAAAGTGTCTGCATGGTTGGGCTAGTCAAGCTACTTTAGGTGATCTTCAAGTCTAGGTTGACTCTACACATCAACATTTTAGACTACTTGTACTTGTTGGCTGTTTTGGGCACAGGATGCTTTTCAGTGACGTAAATCCATCTACTTCTTTTCAAGACTGTGATTTTGTGCAAATAGACCCACCCAAGTATATTTAAGAACAGTTCTGAAGAGCTGTAAAACTTACAAGTCGCAATCATTCAGTCTGTTAGAAATGTGTTTGTAGAAATGGATTAACTCTTTGATGTGAAAAGGGCAGTTAAGAGACCTGTAGGATGAAACAGGTGGAGCAATGAGGCATCACTGGATGATGTGATAAATTAGGCCCAGATCGTCAAGGCGATGGCAATCTCCAAAAGTGTCTCTTTTTGGAGGAAGTTGCCCAATAAGAACCAGTTTTAGCTCTGTCTTCAAGGAGGGATTTGGGAAACGTTTACAGTCTTAATTATCCTCCCCTTCCTAGTCATGCAAACTAAGGCAATGTAGTGTCTATGAAACGTCTTAATCTTGCAACAACCTGTCTTCGAAATGTCTTAATTCTGCAATGAACTGTGTTTGTAACATCTTAATCCGGCAAAGAACGTTCTTTGAAATGTTTTTATTTTGAATGTTGGAATGAAACGAGATTGCACACGTTTACAATCCATTTTACGTGCATCTCACAAAAGTAAAACTTTGGAGCCTCGTCGGGTTTAAGGGAGGCGACGACTTCAAGTGGATTTTGTATATTTTTCAGTTTTTACTCATTATACTTTGTCTGATCTGTCATAATGATGTACATCAAAGGAATAAATTGTCTTTGAATTAGGAAATTGCATTGAGGAGCGAAACAAGTGCATTTATAATTCTGTCCTTGAGATGTCTTAATGCGTGGAGCAATGAAATGTCTCTATAGTATGAATGTTCTTGATTATGCACGCAGGAGTGGAATTGTGAAATGAAACACTGTTGACATGTATATAGTGCATACATACATACTGTTCATGCCCAAAGTGTTTTTCATGAATTAATGGTTTGGCGGTGCATCAAGTTTATGGGAGACAATTTCCTGAAGTGAATTTTGTTGAATGTTCAGTTTTTCATCTGTCACAATAGTGCATTCATAGGGGAACAAACAGTCTTCAAAATGTCTTGATCCTAAGGAGTGAAAGAAGGGATATGTTATATTCATCACACACTCTCTTTTGAGTTTAAAATGTGCCAAGTTTTCCACAAAATAGGCTTTAAGGAATACAACAAAATAAGATAATTGAATAGAGTGGTTATTGCATACATCACATGAACAATCCCATTTACTTTGGCGCCCTTCTAGACTAGGTGATTTGTTTCAAATCTGTGGTGCCCCATGAAGTTCATGAAAGCAGTCTCTTCAAGCAGTTCTGATTTTACAAAGTCTATGTGCCTTCTTTATAGAGATCATTACAATCTGCATTTTTGCAGTTGCAGTCAATTTGGATAATTTGGATGTTCTATGGAGTATTGAAAAGCAAGGAAGTCCTGAATGCTGTATCGTGAGATTTGTGAACTTTATTGAGCTCATATATTGGGAAGCTATCAGCACTTTAAAAACTCTGATAAATTTACCATTTTATAATATGTTTAAAGAAGTCCTTTATATAATTGATGCATTTTGTGATCGTAAGGGTGCCAGAAAGGTTGTTTCATAGAATTACCTTCATGCAAGCAACTGTCATTATCAACACAACACATATCTGTTTTATTGAGACACTTTTGTTGACAATGTTGGTGTGCAACATAATTCAACTCCATTAATCTACCAGTGTCCATGTCTCACTCTGTCTCCAGAGTGAGAGTTCAAGTGCTTTTGAATCAAAGTTCAGGTCTCTGAAACTGAGAGAACTTGAAGTGGAACAAAAAAAAAGCAACAATTAGTGCCATACCTACATTGTAGATGGGATGACATTGTATGAGTACTGTGACATTATTAAACTATGGCTCCAACAACATTTGTTCAGAACCAGATGGTTGTTAAAAGAAAACACAACACAAGACAGTATGTAGGGTAAGTGATCATTGGCTTCACAGTGGATAACAAGGTACATGTAAACTTACCTGTGTACATGTTTATTAAACAAACAAAAATCAAACAGAGGGAACTGACCAGAAATATATAACATAAATAAAAATAAACAAAGAAAATAGGGTTTCAACAAACTCTGGAGCATTTCCCCCTATCCACATACTCTCAGTTCTTTATTGCTCAGACAAGTGATGATCACTTGTTGTACCTCATATACTAGTACATCAGGATCAAGGAAAGTAAATAATATTAATATAATTTACAAACCAATGTATACAAACAAATGGTAAATTTCTTTAATTTCTTTGATATTGGTGTTTTTTTGAATGATAGTGACCAGCTGCACCAAAGACTTGCTCTAAGACTCAAATCCTGATGTCAACTGTTGTGAAATGTACTTGATAGCATTAAGCATTAAGAAGGTTAAGGTTGCATTGCAGAAAGAAGATATATTTATTTATATCTAGCATTAATATTACTAAACTGAATGTGTGGTTTAAGATAAGATAATGCCAAAAGTATGTTAATGATAATGTACATACGAGTCAATAAAGAGCCAAGTTTAATACAAAATGTTTTCATTTTTACCTCTTTTGGCAAAAATCGTTTCCAACAACGACTTCAAAAATACAAATTTCTGATTCAGCTATTTTTTCAAGGGTAAGATTAATTAGTTTTCAGTTTCTTTTCTGATAATGACATTGATAGAATTAAGATCTTAATGCGCTGTACAAGGTTCTGTGTATGTAATCCTTCAAGGGATCGAGAGTTCTGGATTTTAATTTCTTCGCTGATAAGAAAAGAAGAAGGAGTGACATTTTTAATTATATTATAATCCTGCTAGTCCAATCCTTGAAAGAAGGACCACTACCCAACAGCTGCATAGAACACATGCAGGAGACACAGATTATACCCTACGTATGGGGAAGGGTGGAGGCTGCCTATGACTGGCCACATATGCCACAATTGGATGGTATGTACGTGCAAGATGCAAACAATATGACGCGCACATAGCAAGTTCGCCTGTAAAAAATGCCCCCATAAGGCCCTAGAAAAGGGGCCATCTACAAAGTATGTACACACTTTTTTTGCCGAAATTGACCCCCCCTCCCCCCCTGTACGCACTTTTGTTTGCATGTGGTTGAATACAGCATACGCATCAGCGTGAAACCCCCTCCCGCCCTCTTGTGCGTACGTACTTTGTAGATGGCCCCAAATCAAACTCCAAGTGTTAAGTGCAAACAAAAACAGCAAAAACAGCAATAAATTTCAGGCAAGCTTGAAAATAAGTTTTATTCGCTGTATGCATCAAAATTGTATCAATTGATAACATTTCTGCTGCAAAATGCCCACAAGATCATAGGGTGTAAACTCCCATAGAGTTCTGTGTGAAACAAATATCAGGGTGCTATTTTAGCAGCAGGGTTGAAAAGTTTGTTTAGCCCCATCAATGTTGGCATGTAGGGCCTTTCATAAGGGTCAGGTTCCCCCGCCTCAAGTCAAAGGGCGGGGTCATTAGCGTGTCTTTGATGAGGCATAAGTCGCCTGAATTCCCAAGGTGGGTAACAATTTGTACTATCCTGTAAGGTGTTAAACTGCATGGTTATAGAAGTAGTGTAGTAGAGTGCACTGTCACAATTCACAAACTGTATTTAACAAAGTCTATACAACTATAGCAGCAGAAAAAATACACAGGGGGTAAAAGGCGATTTGTCCCTTAAACCTTTGAAATCACCCCGGTGAGCCAAAACATAGGAGCGAAAAGAATGAAATTATTGAACAAAATTGCCTTCGCTTGTGTATATTACAACTTATGCAAAAATATTATTTTTATTTGACAGATAATGCTTGCTGTTTTCAGTATAGGAAGGGATATCTCTTTATGATCATTTCTTACAATGTCTAAACAAAAATACAAAAATAACTAAGACAATTAAAAGACATAAATGCCTCTGTGAGCCCCAAAATAGCCCTTATGAAGATTTTCACGGGGTCGTTTTTTCTCTCAAGTTTAAAAATAACCCTTGTCAGGAAAACATTATTTTTTACCATGCAGTGTAGATTTGTTTGATTTATTTTGTTGCGACAGTGTTTGCTTCTTTGAACCTGGTGGACATTCCTTGCTTATAAATGAGTAATTAAGAATAAATAGGACTGTTTCACAAAGGTAAACTCAAATTCTAACTCAATATGTGAAATGGTATTGGGGCCATTTGCTTTGATACAGTCAGTGCCTGTAGAGCTTAATCACCCATCTAATTTTGGGTAATGACTTGAGCTAGCATTAACACGAACTGATCTTCTTGTTGAAATATGAGTGCATCATAAGAAAACATTAATGCAGCATATTCTGCATGGCAAGAGTTATCTATATGTATGTACATTAGAGGTAATACCAGTTAATTGGCAACATTAGGATTAACTACTAACTACTAAATTAATGGGTATGTTCAACTTAAACATTGTTTTGACAATATTGAATGTTCACAGAGGTAGTTATGATGGAAATAGTATTAAAAAAAAGAAGAGTATTCAGTAGATTGGAACTTTTAAGACATTATTCATCACATTCCTAGCCATGTAAACCTTAGCCTCAGTTTTTTCTTTCAACTTTGAAATACAGTACAACCTCAGGGGATCACATAATATGTAATTCAGTCAATCTCCGTTTGAAATATCATTTGAAATTGTATGTTAAATGTGTACATGCCATTTGTCATAGAAAACTCTTCCCAAATGGAGCAACTCGTGAAAGCACTCACATGTACATTGCACAAACTATGTTGCTTTAATACAGCTGTTGTTGCTAGGCTATATGCTGGTGCTAAATGAAGCTATGTAATGATGATGATGATGATGATGATGACGATGACGGTGACGATGACAATGACGACGAGGACGACGACGATGATAATGATGATGAATCATCATCATCATCTGGTGATGATGAGGATTAATGATGTAAAAAATAAGACCCTCTCCTTTTGGAGCAACAAAATTCATGACAAAAAAATGAAACGTTGCTTGAATCAAGTCGAAAAAGAAATGTGACAGTCATATCCAATGTGTAATTTAACAAATTATTTGATGGGTATCTTTATTCATTGTTTGTATAATTATTTGTATCTTTTTTCCTTCATTCAAACAGTTCTGTGGCATCACTGGCAGCATTAAGGTAATTAACTTTTGTTATTGAACATTTTTGCTAATTGCTATTTTGAATGACAACAACAATTAATGTAGACAATTATTGAAAATTAATGGTAACTAGTGCATATTAGTATTTTTTTATTTACTAATTTTTTATAAATATAGAACAACTGAGCATCTTAGATAACACTGAATTCTGAAATTGGATGTTTATTATGTGGTCATTTTATGGAAATACTTTAATCCGTTGTCAGTACTGCGTACAGAGAAATGTGGATCAGCATTCAGATACAACAATTACTAGATGTGGTGTTGCTTGGTAATGCTATTAATAGTTTCAATGGGATTAGTCCATAATCATGCCTTATGCAACAATGAATGTTGGATTAGTGAATTGACATGTTGGAACAGGGGGAAGGAAGACTTGAATTAAAAGCAATGTCCTGTATAAAAATGCACATTAGGTAAATGTAACGTACATATCAATGCAATATCCAATCCAGTCTAAGACCCCGTTTACAGTGCAGGGCCGGGCCGAGACGCGTCTCGGCCCTGCTTAAATTGCGGTACTCGGCCCCCCAATTTTGGTGCGGTTACAGTGGCGGTCTCGGCCCTCGCGGCCCGGCCGCCCTTTCAATATCTTGTCGTAGTGGCGCTCTGCATGTAAACAAACCATTATTTTGGAGGCACGCCGGGGTCACAGAACAAAGGCGCGTTATTTGCAATGAATTGTTTTCCCAATTTGGTACCGCATTTGGCCCTGCGTGCGTTTACAGTGAGAAAAAGCGGGGCCGAGACTACCTCCAGAGCGGGGCCAAATGCGCGGCCACTTTTGGCCCCGCATTTGGCCTTTTGAGCGTTTACAGTGAAAAAAAGGCCGGGCCGAGACGCGTCTCGGCCCGGCCTTTTTTTCACTGTAAACGGGGTCTTAGTAGCTTTTCCACTAAAGTACTTCCATTATAGGAGTAATGGTAGTTTTGTAAAGTAATTGATACTGAGGTAAATTAAATTTGTAGTTCTCTCCATCTAAGGATAATGGAAAGCATAGTGTTGAATAGAATTAACACCCCAAGTGACTGACCTTTTGAAAATAATAGAAGTTACCCCCAAAATGGGAGAGAAAACATACCAACAAACAGACAAACAAACAAACAGACAAACAAACAAACAAACAAACAAACAAGCATGCATTAAACTATGTTTACCATCTTGTTCATTTGGTGACACATATTCCTTCGGTCACTATTGCTCTGAAAGTGTATCGCCACATAAGTTTAGTGATAGTTAGGGTTATGTTTAGGATTTTGGTTAATGTTATATTTTGTTAGAGTTAGGAATTAAAAGATAACAGTGGAGCAATTTTCACTGACTCAGAAAATGTCAGCCATACAACTGTCTAAGAACTAAACTACATGGTGAACACTGTAACTAGTATAAATGTAATCATGTGCATGCACACAGCACATCAACCAAGCTAATTGTTTCCTAATATACTTTTGTCATTTGGCAATAAATCAATTAAATTTGCCGACCATTAATCAATCATGCTATAATGATGGTGCCAAAACCATGTGACATATTATTATTTTTTTTCTTAAAATATTAACCCATTTAGGACTACTCCTCAATTGGGAGAATGCAGGCCATACCAAAATCGCTGAGCCTTGAATGGGTTACAATTTGAGGAAAAAAAGTCACAGAATAAATGCAATGAAGTATAATGTTTTCACAATATAATCGATGGGTGCATGCCAACATATATTTGTTGGCATGTCAAAACAACTATGTACATGACTTGTATGAATCTTCTTCCAAGGCTATTAACAGGAAGTTGGTCAAATGTAGATGTTATTTAGGGAAGTATAGTCCATGTTTTTTTAATCAAATTTGTTGTCATTTTGTAGCCTACATGTATGAATATGACCAACATGTAGCTATGTTTATGTATATTCAGTTTCTGTTTTCCTTGATTCTTGAACAGTTATTAATTGAAAATGCACTATGAAATAATTAATTATTATTATCATTATTATTAAATTTGCATTCTTTCGCTTTCAATGAAATTTCTTTTATTTGAATGCTTTTAAAAATATTTAACTTGTTCTCTAATTTATGTCAAAGTCAGTATGAGTACTAGCAAACATCATATTAGTATAACAGAATAATGTGATGAGTATAATATCTAGGGCCATTCAAATGTGTGTATATATGTTTTATGCATTTTCTTTGTAGGGGAAAGAGGTTGCGGAAATATTCAGAAACAGATGCCTCGGCGGAGAGACTGTCGGGCTCAACGCGGCCAGAGTCAGCGTCCAGCCAGATATACACAAAGGTGAGACAGTTTTTTGGTTGGTGTTATTTATCCAGGTTAGCCTCTTCAGACAGTGCTCTTTTGATCTGTTCTCCCAGAGGGACCTGCATCTAATATTATTATTAATAAGTCAGCCAATGGATACACTTCTGCATCTTATTGTGCACTCTCTCCACTCTCTCCACTCCCTGGGGAGCAGTGAGAGAAATATAAAACCTGATCAAGTAAAACCTATCATAGTGGCCACCTGTCTATTGCAGCCGACCTGCCTATAGATAGTGGCCACCTGTCTATTGCAGCCGACCTGCCTATAGATAGTGGCCACCTGTCTATTGCAGCCGACCTGCCTATAGATAGTGGCCACCTGTCTATTGCAGCCGACCTGCCTATAGATAGTGGCCACCTGTCTATTGCAGCCGACCTGCCTATAGATAGTGGCCACCTGTCTATTGCAGCCGACCTGCCTATAGATAGTGGCCACCTGTCTATTGCAGCCGACCTGCCTATAGATAGTGGCCACCTGTCTATTGCAGCCGACCTGCCTATAGATAGTGGCCACCTGTCTATTGCAGCCGACCTGCCTATAGATAGTGGCCACCTGTCTATTGCAGCCGACCTGCCTATAGATAGTGGCCACCTGTCTATTGCAGCCGACCTGCCTATAGATAGTGGCCACCTGTCTATTACAACCAACCTGCCTAGATAGTGGCCACCTGTCTATTGCAGCCGACCTGCCTAGATAGTGGCCACCTGTCTATTGCAGCCGACCTGCCTATAGATAGTGGCCACCTGTCTATTACAACCAACCTGCCTAGATAGTGGCCACCTGTCTATTACAACCAACCTGCCTAGATAGTGGCCACCTGTCTATTGCAGCCGACCTGCCTATAGATAGTGGCCACCAAAAGTGATCCCCTGTAGGGAAACAACAATATTGAACCTGTCTCATGTTCCCTTAGATATACACAGGTTTGACTGTACATAGTCCAACCTGTGTATAGTGACCACCCAAGGGAAACAAGAAATCCTGCCAGTGTAGACAGGTGACCTCTATCATAGACAAGTTTGGTCGGTATTGTACATTGGGTCCCCAAAATATACTTTACTTTACTTTATATACCATACTAAAAATTTAGAATGAATTGCTTTTAAAGTTGTTTACATGTACACCCCCTTCCTAAAATGAATTAAAGTTGAGTTTTCAATTGGTTCAATAACAACCACGCACAGCTATACTCTAAAATTGAAATACAGCACTTTCTATGGTTAATAATACATGGGAGTCCTGGTAGAGCATCTTGCCAGTGATGGCTAGTGGGCCGCTGCAGACATAATAACTTGTTACTCATACTCACTGTCCTATTAATATTTGATGAGAGTTTATTGAATAAACACGTGCCCCATAGACCCCCTTCCTTTGCCTGTGACACGTCCACAAGACCCTGCGTAGGACCCAACCATCATGTCGCAATACCCAACGAGAAAGCTTAACAGTAAAACCCAAATACATGGGGCTCAGGCCATTTGGCCCCTTTGAAGTGCAGAAAAGAGCTCCTGTAAATTTGCATAGAGTTCAATGCAAAACAAATTTTTATATAGTGCCATTTTCATGCATGCGAGCTTGAAAAGTAGCCCCAGAAAAAAATTAATAGATTTGACTTTTTCCCCTGAAGAGTTATGATGGTTGCAAAGGTTTCCTGTGAAGGGGTCACCATAATTTTCTCACTAATGGTGTGCATAGTGTGCAAAGTAGACAGACTTTGTAGCAAAACATTTAACCCTATTTTTACATCGAATTAGTGATCAAATGATTGTTATTGTGCACATTAAGTAGTGAGACATTTAAGTCAAAATAATTTACTAACCTTTTAAGAACCCCCCCCCCCCCCCCACCCCGGCCCCCAACAAAATTTAACAGCGTAGGCCACGTACGAGCTGCACTACTACATGTAGAAGGCCCGGTCGGGCAAGTAATAGATGAAGACTTATCAAGACCAATCAAGAATTTGATAGTCCCCCAAACAAAATCAGAAAACTATCAATTTTGGTTGCCCAGTCCATCTCGTATAATAGGGCAATAAAGATATGTAGTATTGGCCCATTCAAGACTGTTTGAATTTGGGATAACGTGCATTCTCCATAGACCCCAACCGGGACCAGTCCTTACTGGCTGAATTAATCTCAGTGTTATTCATTATATCGAGTACTGAGAGCCTCAGGCTTAAATGTAGATGGTCTATGTACTCGGCTGACGGCTGTCAACATTCTGAAGACTTCCTGAGCTGCCTCACTGCAAAAGTGTTCGCGCAAGACGTGTAGAAACTCTGCGGGTTGTGTCATGTTGTAGGCATTGCTGGCCCCTCAACTCTGGGGGATATAGTACTGTATATACATGTACAGCATAAACCTATAGGCTCTTTCGCCCCAGTATGTATCTACACAAAGTCGTACACAATATGAAAGCAACATCTTTTGCGGGCTCCTAAAATACTGATTTTTCATATACATGTATGGAAAGATTGTTTTCCTTGTTCAATATTCATAGCCACATTCGGCTGGATTATAAAGACTTTCTGAGCTGCAAGAGTCTTTGCATTTAAGATGTGCAGAAACTCGGGGGAGGGGTGTCATGTTCTAGGCAATGCTGGCCCCTCAACTCTGTGGGATGCTTATACATGTAATATTAGACTTGTTGGCCCCTTGCAATATCTACAGAACATACTACAGATGTACTTACACATACATGTATCTATCTAAATGTACCAAATGTTTGTTGGCCCCTTGCAATACCTACAGAACATACTAAAGATGTACATTTACACATACATGTATATATCTAAATGTACCAAATGTTTGCTTGCTTGGTGGCCCCATAACCTCATATTAAAAAAACAATCAGATTATATGAATTCAAATTTTCATTACCATCAATGTTCAATTTCTCCTTACGAATCATAATTGATTTGTATTTATATTGGATAAATCAAATCAATCTTGATGGCAGAAATATTGGATGGATGCTTTGGTCCTAATAACATATCTGAACTATAATATTGATATACCTTTATTGCAGCAATGGAAATGAAATGAAATGCATTTATTGTCAATTTTCAATAATGAATTGAATTTTTTCTATAATATTCACATTCAAATATATTTTCATTGTTATTATACAAGCTTTAATATGGTTGACCTATTATAAGCTATTATACAATGTAAACAGTCTGTAAAGTAATACATTTATATGTTTATCTTCAATTGACAATTGGAGCGAACAAATAAGAAACATGCTAATCGGGGGTAACCCCAATAATAGGTAAACTATTAAAGTTCTAATAATAAAAAAAAGATGAATTGACTTTGACATTTCCTGTTTGTTATTTGTATTCCTTGACTTCCTCTTTTACATTCATGTATAAAGACAAGATGTGTTCAGGCATATATTTGTACTGCTCATGTACATAGCTACTGGGAAGTTTATGTGCACGTATCGTCAGTGGCGTAGTGCTGGGAAAGGGGGTGGGAGGAGGGGGGGGGGGGGACTTCCCCCCCCCCCCCCCCTCATAATTTGACAAAAATAGGACAAAACATAAGGGTGGAATTGTGTAAAAAAAAGAATAACATTAGGCATGCCCCAAATAATTGATGTCTCCCCCAACAGTCAGACCATGTTACACCACTGAATGTTTACACGGTAGTGAATTTAGATTGAACATTTTGTGAATTGACATGCGTGTTTGTATTTTCTATCACAGGTTCCTCTAACACCTCTAGCTATAGAGGATAATGGGGACTATAACTTCAGACGGCAGGCCAGCATCAGGATAAAGAAGATGTCATCGTAAGTAGCTTTGAAATTATCAATTAAAACATTTCATAATATATAATCTTTTTAAATCTGTAAAAGATCTGTTAAAATAAAAGGGAACATCATTGTCTTAAAAAATTCACAGCCTTTTTGAGGTGAAATGTGGAAAAGCATCTATAGTACTGTGTGACATAAACATGTAATGGGGAAACAAGTACTGATATATTGAAGAGTTGAATAAAAAGGTGGGTTGCTTTTCTATTTCTTGCATTATAGTAGCTCCTCATACAAATTTCATTTGAATAAACACTTGCATTTTTTTTTGTGTAGGGGTGGGGGGGGGGGGGGGGGGTTAAATTAATATCATTGTAAAGCGCTTAGAAATGATTATCAATGTATATAAATCAAAACATTATTATTATTGTTATTATTAAATTGCTCAAATCTGTCTCAAATGAAACAACATGGAATTGCCCATATATATGATTTTCCCCTTTCCTGTATTTTTGTTCAAAATCTTACAATTCATTTTGTTTCTCCTGCCTTTGATTGAAGTAATATTTATTTACTATTTAGTAATCTCAGTCCCACATACAGATGCCTCTAGGCTTTATTACAAGCTTGGTGAAAACAAACTGGTAAACAAATGATAATGATAAAACAAAACAAGGATAACAATTTGCAAGGTTGGAGTGAATCATTTGAGTTTTAAAAATAACCATTCTTATCTTCACAACTTCCTGCAAGTGTTTGTTATAACAGCTGCGTTACATTTAGACTTAGTATGTATTTGTCATATTGTCTGGATGGTTTCCTTCAAACACACATTAAATACCCATCATTTGATATGCGAGGGAACATCTATAAAGAATGTCAATACTAATTGAGATTTATTGTTTAGAGGAAATGAAACACTGGGTTGCTAAGTGGTTTCATTAACAAAAATAAGTAAGTGTAAATTCAAGTAACAAGTGATAAATGATGCAGTTTTAATACTATTAACTACATTATGAGTATCTAAGTCTTTGCCATGTTTATTACATGCACATCAAGTACAAGATTATTTTTAACTTGCTTGAATTAATGTGTGGATTGCAAAACTAAAAACTGACCGGCCTCAATTAACAGCGGTGTTTGTCATGCCTACATCCTAGAAAACAACAAAACAAGGTCCTAAGATGGAACGTGTGCTATATAAGTAGCCACCATTATTATTATTATTATTAGAATGATACCAGATCTTTAAATTGGTAGGCAGCGTCAATGTATATGAATATGAAAGTTTATGTAAAGAGGACTATTATAACCTGTAGTCACTTGGTACAATATAGACCATGACATACTAGTGCACAATGTTTACTCCCGGGAGAGCATCTGTGAATCAAATGAGCACCCACAAGGGTGCTTCAAGCTAGATAGGAAGTTACTGCTTCATTCTACTAATAGGGAGACAGAAAAGACATTAGACTAGGTTAATTTGCATGTAAACTGCTTTCAAGAGTAGAATAGTGGTCTTTATACAGTGGCTAGAGTAGGTTTGACTGTACATGTTTATAATATCTGAAATGTCATAAAGTTTTCTACAGTCTGAAGTGCATTAACTTGTTATTTGTCATTTTCATTCCCCTCCCCCCCTCCCTCCTTTGCAGTTGCCATGATGGGTCGAGTCGCTTTCCGAAGCTCAACGACTGTGCCCACTTCCACTACGACCATGTGGACCTTGGGGAAGTGCAGGTTGGTTTTTGGTTGCAAATACACCGGGGCTTAGGGGGAATTAGCCCCCTAAATGCTAAAAAAAGCCCCGTCAAATTTTACAATGCTATTTCATGCAGGCTAGATTCAAAATTAGCCTCCGTCAAAAAATAAATGTTAAATTTTCCCCCTGACTTGCATGTAGTTGTGTCTAAGTTATGCAGGGCTTGAAATTAGCACAGGCCTACTGGCCCAGGGGGGCGTTGCATAAAAGTCAAAGTTGCGTTTGATCGAACGCAAAATCGAACGCAACTTTGCGTTTGATCGCAATTGACCGTTGCATAAACATCCGGATCAAACGCAACTTTGCGTCGGATCCATAACATAATTTGACTTGCATTTGATATCAGACGCAAAGTTGCGTCTGATATCAAACGTAAAGTTGCGTTTGATTTCAAGCTCAAGTCTTTATGCAACGGAGTTGCGTTTAAACGCAAAGTTGCGTTTGATTTTTGGTGACTTGCGTCGAAAATCAAATGCAACTTTGCGTTTTGAGTTTTATGCAACGCCCCCCAGGGCCACTACAAATTACCTTTGGGCCACCAAATGCAATTGATTATACATTTCACTGGTCTGAATGGGCAAGCAAATATATAACAGAAGTTGTATTGTTTCTTTTTGTTTGGGGCCACCAGATTCAGATTTTGTGCCACTAAAATGTTAAAAATCTTGTTTTCACTTGCCCGACTGGGCCAAAAAACAAAAAAGTTAATTTCTAGCATTTCTTATGTATGCATTTATTTGCGTCCAAATTGTGTACTGTTTACACCAATATGTATCGAGTACAGATATTTTTGTGAAAACTAAGAAGGTAAAATACATTTTTGCCATTTGTTGATTTTGCGATTGGCATATATATAGCAGGCTTGTCACGGCAATGACTGGTTAAATCTAACTTTCAAATATACAGACTTTGATGCATGAGAAGTCAGGAGACCGTACAATCCCATTCCAATTCAACGGGGGTGTGCAGTGTTACATTGAGTTTCCTCTCACCCCTCTTCATAATGGTTCAATCTAACTTTTAAATTTGCAGATATCGATGCATGAGGAGACGGAGGACCGTCCCATCTCACTGGAGTTCAGCGGGGGTGTGCAGGATCTCCTCGAGTGTCCCTTCACCGTGCGGCTGCTCAGCCAGGGAAAGTCGTGGCTCGTCAAGCGATGCTACGAAGACTTCCGCGTGCTCGACAAGCAGGTTCACAAATGCATCTATGACCGGCGTTTCAGTCAACTGGTAGAACTACCAAAGGGGGAGACGCTCACCGGAAACAGAGAGGTATTATACCAACAAAATATATATCTTTTTGTCATTTATTGGGGCAATGGTAATTTCAAAATAATATATTATTTATTGTACTATAATTTTATCTTAACATTTGCATTTGTTCACAACAAACAATGAAACAAACAGAGCAGAAAAAAAATGTATACATGTGATTTACTATAATTTAGGTTAGTACGCAAACTGCTTCTCGATAATTCTGTTAAATTCTGTTCCAAGATTATGAATTCATTTGATTCCTTCATTGTTCATGATAGGAAGAATTCATTTTTTTTTTGGTAGCTTTCCATTGGCTTTCTTCCACTGTTTACAATCTGCAGATTGTCAGTGTGAGAGTGGTCCTACATTATTACATTACATACAGTATTTATTTCAAAATGCTGGCACATTACAATTTCAAACAAAGGATGAATTTGCATGTAATTTTTAGCCATTGACTGTCACAGTGTATCATGCAAGGATTGCACTGCTGTAAACATTCCAAATTTAAATTGCCTTTTATGATTGCTCTAATTCCGTTGTTTATTGAAACAGGATGTCAAACATTCTCGCTTGCTATTTGACTGCATTCTCTCATTGATTGTATTGCTGTAAATATTCCAAATTTAAATTGCTTTTTTAATTGCTCTCTATTCTTTTGTATATATTGCAATGAGGTGCCAGACATTCTTGCTTGTTTTTTCACTGGAATTTCTCATCGAATATTGCATTTTTCTACTTGTAAACATTACTATTTTCGTATTTTCTACATTGATGATTCTACATTCTGTTATAGTTATTTGTTAAACCCCCCCCCCAAAAAAAATAAAAAATAAAAAATTGTGTAAATACATGAAATTATGATGATACTTTTCTGAATATGATAATGAGAATAATTTTTGAAATGTTTTGTTTACTTATTAGCTCTGCAAACAAACTGTGCAATAGATGCTGGTCTACTAAAAGGCAAGGTATTCTCAAATTGCCAGTAAAGAGAATGCCAATATGTTTCCAGATATAATAATGAAATCAAATATGAATGTGTTTGAAGTAAGAAGAACACCTTGTTTACTAGTTTCTTGTGCATTTTGTTTTCTTCACATGATTTACTTTGCCCAGGCTGTTCGATCGATGCTGACCAACTACGTGACACGGTTCTCTCAGATTGCTGGTGATATGATCAACTGTGGCCCTGTCCTCAACTGGCTAGAGGTAATTACATGCATTAATACTAATACTAATAAATAGAATTTACAGAGCGCCATGTATCTAGGTACCCTATCCCAAATTGCTTGATATGTCTTCTTTCTCTATTCCCCCCTCCCCCATAATAGTTTGTGAAGTTTGTTTGTGGAGCTCATGTGTCCTAATACAAGTGTTCATCTAATGTAGTTTGTGATCTTGTATTGAATTTCAATGCATTTTGTGAAGTCGGTTTACTAAGCTTTGTCTGTTTAAAAAAAAAATAATAATAATCATAGATTACATTTACATAGTTTTTATATATTTTCCTAATTTTGTGTGTTTTCAAGTCTCAAATCTGAAAATTAAAAACAAACAAATAGTAGTCATTTGCATGAAGTAGAACATAGTATACAGTAATTGCATGATTGCCTAGAATTGTATTAAACCCATATTCCTACTAGTTTAATTAGAATTGGAAAACAAATCACAAAACCCACGCATTTAAAAGAGAAAATTAAGTCAACCATTTGTAGAGCTACTGCCCCTGTATACACCACTTTCACTGTTGATTAGAATTTTCAGATATAAATTTATTTAAAGTTAAATTTTTGATAGATTTACACTGTCATAAAAAGTCTCCTGAATACAACATGTAGAATTGGCAGTCTGCACATGAATGACCTTGTGCTGGCAAATGCTCCTTTTTGTACTTCACAATGTAGTACACTGTTTTTCTTCTCTTTCTTGTACATCTAATTGGACTTTAATATTTTGTCAGCTTTAGACGGAGATATAAACTGAGATATAACTATGAAATTTGTCTAAAATTATGGGTTTCCGCTCTCAGTAGTACCCAGAGAAATTTCAAATAGGACTCGAGCTAGAAAATTAAATCAAACTCGACCAAAATGATTGGTTTCCGCTCACATTTATACTTTTGGCATCCAACAGATGTGCTCTAATCCGACTTTAATTGAGTGGCTTGCATTCTATGCAAATTCCATACATGTATGCCAATTTGAAGAATAGAATATAAAATAGAATAAGTCAAGGGTAATCACATTTGGCTTGGTCCCAATTTTTTTGTGGCTCTGAATGGATACAATTTTGATCGTTCTAGTAGATTTCAATTTCAGTTTTGATTATACTCCACGAGTATGAGCGTGAAATGCATTTAAAGATGTAAATTTAACACCAATCATTGTTTGCATCATGCGGTCTTAACATGTGCACATGTATAAGCAGTATATGTAATTATATTTGCATTTGTATGTTTTTTCCTGAGCTTCTAATAGGCTATGTTTAATTAATAGGTGTGCATCTAGAAAAAATACACATTTGTTTGAATATTAAAGGCATTTCCTCAAAGTCCTTCCATTTGTTGTCTCCTGCGTATGTTTTGATGGAGACCGCTTTAATAGGGGCTTTTGGACTGCATGTCCACTATGAGGACTGGGCTATAATAACATCATGGTTCAAGCTGTATGCATGGCGCCACCACATCGACTTGTCCCAGTACCTGATCTTCAAATACCAGATATGGGGATATGGCCGTCCACGAATCTGGTAGTTGACAAGACAACGCGTAAACAGATGAGCGACACGTGCACACCGGCTTGAACCATGATGCCATCTTGTCCCAGATAGCAGATGTGCGATCAAAAAAGCCCCTTATACAATTATTTACGTATATTGATGTTCATCATAATATCATATTTCGTCAGCAAGTTTGGTAACTAATAAATATATATATATCGTTTTCAATGTTTTGACTAATTGCAGATTGATAACATAGGTTGCCATGTACATACAGAGGTAAACAAAAAAGAACAGAATATTTTGTATTTCATTTTTTTTGCTCAATATAACAGCAAATATTCTTCATTACTTACTTTACTGCCATATGAGTTGGCCAGCTTTTTGTGAAGCAAACAAATATTCCTTTCAGTTTAATTGCAAACATTATCAACTAATTTGTAATACAACAATTTGTTTTACTTTGCCACCCTCTACATGATATAAATAATACTGTCAATAACTATATTTATAAATATCTAACCAACAACTTATGAAGCTAATTGATATGATTAATGTCCATATACATCATGAAAGTCAGAGGAACAATAATTGTTATCCAAATTAACTTATAACAAAATATATCTGCTTTTTAAAAATATGATTTGGCCGGTGTCTGTCCATGTGAAAAATAAACAACATGTTATGCTCTTTTCCCAGCAATGTTGAAAGTTGAAATATTTGTTGAATTGTGCTAATTTTTGTTTATAATTTTGATAAATTGTGTATCTTTTCCCTTATAAGCATACTTTCCTTGAGATTCCTGCCCTGTTTTCTGAAAATTCTAATATTTTTCATTATGTAAACAGGCTCTATTTATTTACTACACACTATTATATTACATATTTATATTACAAAAGAATCTCACAAAGCATATTTAACCGTATGTAACCAGTAATATATACAATGTCTGAATAATGACTATTTAAAACTAATGTATATCATAACCAGCTTTATATGGAGTTGTGAATATCTCTAAAAAAGATGAGTTGCCATTTTATAGCTTGGCTATGATCATAGTACTGACTCACTTTCTAGCCATAGTTTGCATTGACCGTAGTCGCCCATAAATCAAGTTCTTAAAGAGGTACTGATATTAAAGTGCTGGTGCTTTGTAAAATCATTTTTCATGAATGACTTTCTTCGCTTCAATTCCATGTGAAAAAACCTCAAAATACAAACAGGTCTGGCTTGTATATTAAGCACTGTTGGCTTCCTTTCTCTTCAAATTGCCTTTTTGCATAATTTGAGTTGTATTATAGTACAAATTGTTGGTTGTTTGACTTTGGCAAACATTGAACGTGTTTGATTCCCAGTAATGGTTGTAATTGAATATAAAACTAATGCTAGTAGTTCATAAACAATCACTACTTTTTGTTACCTTGCTCTAGGGCTAGAAATACTATACACTATTGGCTCATTTAGCCAATCTAAATCAAGACTTATTACAAAATTCTGGTTGCCTCAAACTGAAGTTGTGAGACTAAAGCAAAGCGGTGTGTGAGAAAGTCTTGTCTTATGGTTGCCCAGTTGGACAAGTAACATTTGGCATGTAAGAAAGTTTGGTGGTCTGAAGCCTAAATATGTGGCCCTGGATGAGTGGGGCCATTACCTATGGGAACCTGGTGTATTATCGCTACAGGGCTTGCAAAATCTGGTAGTGACTAGTGAACAGGTTTCATTGGAAGGAGGCGAGGTCAAAAAGTAGCGTTAAATGCAAAAATAGTTTGCCAAAAGGGAAGAATATAAAGAGGGATACAAAAGCGTGAATGCGTCTTTAACTGCGCAAGTGACAGGAACTTAGTAATTTCCTGTGGGTCGGTCCCCATTGGAGGCTAGCCTCTATTCCCTCCTGGTCCAGACTGGCTATTTTTGACAGGGGGTAATTAGAAAGGTCATTTGCATTTAGTGCTGCCTTTAATTTGTTTGTAATGGGAGTCAAATACAAAATGTAATTTGGAATCCAAGGCAGGAAGAATTGAAAATTAAAAGCCAAACAAATGAGCAAACTTTATTTGATTGCACTAATTACTTTAATTTAATGAAAGGCAGGAAAAACTGATAAATACATGTACTTACCTGTTGGTAGTGTCTACCCAAAATCAATTTGATACACATTTCTCTTCATATTTCTGTTAAAGTGAAACCAGTAAAGTGTCTAACTCCGCAAAAATTACTTAGAGCTTCCACATTTCTCTTCTACCGTGTTGTTTGGCTTATTGGTAAGAGAAGAATAAAATAGGATTAGATTTTTTTAAATGCCCCTTTAGTATGACAATATCTATCATTGATAATCATTCAGCTCAAGAGCGTTAATGAACGGTCATAAACCTCATACACGTTATACAGTAATTCGTTGTAAAAACTGACACAAATTTTTGCTTTTTGAACCAGGAAAGCAGTGTTCTTTTTCAATGAAACTTTCACACTTCATTCGGACATACCTTACATTGATTTTGGTATAGGATTGAAGTCTTAAATGGAATTTTGGGCAATATCTGACACTTTACAGGTGCACCTTTAAGCATAAAAAAGTAAATTAAGACAAATAATTAATTGATGAAGATTCACAAGTTCCATACGAGCCAAATTAATGAGTTATAATTATAAATAATTAGCCAATACATTATAGTTTGAGAAGAATGAAGGGGGTTTTAATAACTGATGATGATTTGTACTGGAATCTTTGTGACCTGCAGCTTATTCCTCTGCCCCCTTCCTTTCCCTCCCCCTCCTCCTTCCTTTGTTGCTATTGGGCCAGAAATAGACTAAAGGTAGACTTAGCAAAAACTTTTCTCTCACTACTGTACTAGCCTCCCAGTATTAAAGGGATCCATTTATTTTGTCAAATAAAAAAAAAAAAAAAATCACTTGGAGTTTTCATATCTCTCTTGTACTGGCAAGGTAACATAAGAATGAAATGAGCTTTGATTTAATCAAATGTCTCACTAATTATGGAGATATTTATGATCGATTAAAAAGCGCTCCAGAATGCTTTTAGATTGAAGTCACAAGTAATGGGCAGTAGGTGATCAAATCTGACATCCGTTTCAACATGTTTTACTTTTGTATGGGCAGTGAAAGATTCCCCGTCTAATTAAACCAGTTATTTTGTCCCAAAATGTCGTAAAGTATGTTGTTCTAGGTTTTTTGGGGCCCCCCCATATAAAATGTGACAATTATTGTGAGTCATATTCTGTACATTGTAGTGTATTGTTTGTGTATGGCGGATTAAGGCTTTCAGAGCAAATGTTTCTGTTAACTCTTAACGCGCCAGGGATTTTAATGCTTTACGGCATTTGTGTGCATTGTAACTCGCAAAAATGTGAGCTTGGCACGTTAGGAGTTAAACCCTATCCAAATATCTCTAGCTTTTTGACTATCCACATCATAAGGGCATTTTCTAATAGCCCCATATACATAAAATAAGATTGATATATGAAAAAGTATAATCTACATTCTACATAGTGTATATATATATAGAAGACATTTTTTTCCCTCATTTTGTAGAGCTATATAGTTTGTGGTGGTTTTGGAACGTATTGCATAGCAAAACATTATTGCTTTTTAATCATACTCGATCTTTCCTTAGCTTGCTATAAATAGGCCAAGTCATATTCCTTGTTGAGATGAAGTTGAACTTTAACTTTAATATATAAGTATTAAGGTAAGAAGAAATTACTTTCTCATTTGGTTATTCATAACACATGCTATTAATAACATATATTATTGGCTAAGGCCTTAAAGTGGCACAACTTTTAGACTTTCATTTTTTTCCACCATACCAAACTTACATTAGTAGCTGTTAGACTGTCTGCATCGTGAGTCCCAATTCATATAAAACAAGGCTATTTTTATAATTTTCTTTAAAGTCTAACAGAAAATATTTGTTCTCGCTTTTATTCTGTTTCATTGTAGTAAGGCCTGCAGAGCATTCAGTTCCTGACAATATCCACTGTTCTTGTATGTGTTCAACTGTCTGCATCATGAGGGACTGATATTACTAATGAGACAAATATATATTTGTAGCCTGATACATGTTATGCAGAATATTTTGCTAGCGTTTCAGAAGTTGAAAGGATTGCTGAGCATGAGTTTCATTTCCTGACGGTGTTCTCTGTGCAACCCAACTTTCTTGTAGCGCTTGGACCGTCTGCAGCATCATGAGTGCATTACTAATAGCCCGAATCATAAAACAAGACTATTTTATAATTCTTAAAGTGTAAAGAAGAATATTTTCCTAGAGCTGTTTTATTGTGGTAAGGCCTGCTGAGCACAGGTTTCAGTTCCTGAAGGAACCTAACTTACTTGTAGCTGTTGGACGGTATGCAGCATCATGAGTGCATTACTAATAGGTCTAATCACACACCCAAGAGATTAACAGGCAGGGGCTGTAGGAGATCCGCCCAACCCATTTTGATCACGTTCCTCGGACACAAACACCCGGCCAGTTTTTATTTGAGCAAGAGCTGCTCAGTTTCTCTTTAACAGCTACGTGAAGCCAAGTGTCCCGATGTGGGACAGGACAATGACTGTGTGATTTTGGAGACTGATGATTTGGAGAGTTTACCTTTTCCAGTCTTTTTTGCTGTGCACTCATACAATTTGAAGAATATTTTGTTAGCAGAAACTATTTACAGCTTCTCTTTAATAGCCGCAGGTAGCGAGGTGTCCCACGGAAGGATGGGATAGTGACTGTGTGATTTTAGAGACTGATGATGATTTGGAGGTTTTCTCTTTTCAGTGCACTCGGAAAGTTTAAGACAATCACCATTGCAAGAGCTGTTCATGATTTGATTTTCAGTTTTTATTGAGCAAAAGCTGTTTCCAGTTTCTCTTGAATAGCTACAGGTAGCCCAGTGTCCCATGGTGGGATGGCACAATGACTGTGTGATTTTGAAGACTGACGATTGGGAGGTTTTCTTTTTTCAGTGCACTCGGAGAGTTGTAAAATATTATCATAGCAGAAGCTGTTCATGATTTGATTGATCTTATCCGAGGAGAGACCGTGCATGACTGTGATTTCGCCTTTATTGTAAGCATATTTTTTACTTATCGGAACACGAAAGTGTTTTTTTAAGGCGCTCTCCATGCAGAAGCAACACGATTTTCCTTTTAGGAAGCTAAATCATAATTTGTCTATAAAAAAACGAAGAATGACTTTGTATTGTAATAAGTTCGTTGTTTGAAGAATCTGTGAATAATACTTTTATGTCATAACTAGAGCAGGAATACACTCAGTTGTTTGCCCTCAAAGAAGCTGTTCATGATTACATGTATGTCTTGGCCACTACAGGAAGGATGGGCAAGAGTCTGTGATTGTCTGTTTATTGTTTACAGCATATTAGTACATTGAACTTCTTAATCATTTACCAAATGTGGAGAATTTAATTTCTTAGCAGATGCAAAAAGGCTGCTGACAGTTTGTTACGGTTTAATAAGGGGGTGTGACTTTGTGTTATGAAGTTCATAATTGTGTGCATCTGATAAATTGCTGGATATTGTTTTCCGTTGTACATGAAGCAGGAACGGACAATGACTTTGTGATAATCTGAAGTTCACAATTGTGTGCATCTGTTAAATTTATGAATATTATTTTCCGTGGTACATGAAGCAGGAATTCCTTGCTCAGCAGAATCAGTGCATGATGTCTGATAGCCAAAGGGGGAACGGACAATGACTTTGTGATTATCAGAAGTTCATTGTGTTCGTCTGAGGAATCAGTGACTTATAATTCGTCATACGCAAAGCCCAAGACATTTTCTTGTAATTTGTAGAAGCCGTTCACCATTTGTGTTTGCCATGTCGGGATAGAGGAATGACAGTGTGTAGATTGTTAGTTCATCGTGTGCATACTTTCACCTGTGGGGACATTCAGTTACAAACTTCTCCCTCTATCACTTTCAAAGTAGGATTTTCTAATAGAATCAGTCCAAATTACAAACTCTTTTGAGGTTTTGAGAAGGACTATGATTTGAAGTACATTGTATATTGAATCCCGTGCTTTTATATTTTTCTGAATGTGAAAGTCAGGGCTTCCTCTGGAGATGCAGCTTTTTTTTGAGAACCCTAGCTGCTAGTTTGGGGTCAAAACGTGAGCTATCAGTTTATACTCTTTATATAGCATTCTTGACTGGAATACATTCATTGGATAAACTTTCATTCTTGTTCATTTAGACTCTTGGACCAACAAGCCTTGTGGCAGATTTGTAATAGTCTTGCAATATTTAAGATGTCAATCAGAAGATACTGAATAGGAATACCTGCCATTCTTTGAACTTGGAAATACATGTAGTGAACGGTTTTAATTTGTTTATAAATCTTCGGAAGAGCAGATTGAATATTGGTGACAATACAAGGATTATTCTTCTTTTAAAAAGGTGGGCAAATATACTTAATATAGCAGGGATGCCAGAGTTCCGGCTATAGCCGGAATTCCGGCTTTTCCATTTTTTTTACAAAAATTCCGGCTCCAAAAAAAACACACAAAAAAACAAACACTTTTTTTAAATTTAAATTTTTTAAAATTTTTTTATAGGAGATTTGATCCCCAAAATAGGCTCAAATTGCACCAGAGAGCATCTGGAACCCCAGAGCTTCCCCGGACCTGGACCCCGGCTAAAGGGACTTCGCGCGCATTCCCACCTATAGATAGGAAGATCTGATGCTGAAACAAATTACAGTCAAACCTGTTAATAGTGCTCAGCTACCTGACTATTGCAAGTAACCTGCCTATAGTGGCCACCAAACATTATCCCCTATACTCTATAGCGAAAAAACAATGTTATGAAACCTGTGATAGAGGTCACCTGTCTACAGTGGCTGGTCTTCCCGTTTCTCTTTAAAGGTGGTCATGATACACAGGTTTGACTAGTACTTTATATGTTGTCCATACATAAGCTAATGAAGTCAAGTTTGAGCTCATTAGCCAAGAGATATAATTAAACATCCAGATTTATTATCAAACAACTATTCTGATAAATCACCCTTCTAATGAGTGAGTGATAAATAAGCATACACTTGTACAAGACATCTTTTCATTCAATAGAAAATTTTTTTTTTTTTTTTTTGGTGTCTTCTTGGGTCTTTCTGTCTTTCTCTCCTGGGTTCGATTTCTTAATTTAATGTGCAGAACTACATATCTGTAATATACATGTTTCACATAAATCAAACTTGGGTTTCATACAGCGTCATCTGCAATATAGTATTTTCTGGCTGTAAAAAATAAAAACCACTACATATCGCTTGAGTTAAAGATCTTGCATCTCATCTGTATAACAGCTTGTACTCACAAATCCAGTCTGTTTCATACACTGATACCCAAAGAGGCATGTGCAATGTATTAATTTTTCTGGCTTAAAGCAATATATTATCACACGTACAAGGTTGAAAATGTGGGACGAGTTAAAGAACTTGCTTCCCCTGGTCTCGGGGGCGAGAGGAGGGGAAGTGAGTCAAGTGAAAATGATGGAACCGTTTCTTGGCTGTATGTATGGTATGAGATCATCCAGTGCACCGGCTCAAATGTACATGTACTCAAAGCTGATATGAATATAATGTCCACTTTGCATTTTATAATACATGCCCATATATTTTGAACTACAGTCAAACCTGTCTTTGTTGCCACCTGTCTAGAGGAGCCAACTTGCCAACTACTGTGATGATCCTCTGCACATAAAAAATATATAGAGGTCACCTGTTTAGAGTGGCCACGTTTTCTTCCCCTGTAAAAAATACACAGGGGCGGCTGACGAATTCGCCCCCGAAATGCCAAAATGAGCCCCTCCCCCCAAAAAGAATGCATGATCGGATCATGATCGAATGCCGATCCGATGATCACTTACAGCATTAGAGCTAAATAGTAGCCCCTGAAATTCGAAAAAAAGAGCCCCAGAAATGTTAAGTCCCCGAAATGATAAAAGTAGCCCCCGAAAACTTCCCTAAAATTAGATAGGGAGCCCCCGAAATAAAAATATTAATTTTCTCCCTGCGGCTTGATAGGCATCACTTTACATAGGTTTGACTGTTTACTTTGCATACATATTACTTGCCATATTTTTTGCCCATATTTCATCACCTCTAAGTGTTTTAAAAGTGTATATAAGAAATATGCAACAAACATACAATTATGTATGTTACCTTTAGAAATTTGCATGAATTTCATTGTTAAATCTTCACCCATGCACAGTGCTTTCGTAATCTGTTTTTATTATGTTCTAACCATTAAATTCAAACATAACGGAAACTGACTAGAAATATTTTAAATGATTGAAAATGAGCGAAGAAAAATAGGCCTATTTTTCTTGCTCATTTTCAACCTTTTATTAAGACTTTAATAGTCATGATTGAAACTTGATAATGCAAATACTGTGTATTTTTTATTAGAAGTAAATATGCATACAAAACTTCCTAACAATTTCTTGCAACAACACATAATAAATTGTTGACATTATACAGGCTTATTTGTTACTGGCATAACAAAAACTTAACTGTTTAAAAACTACTGATCTGTATTGTACTATAAATTAAACAAATTATGCTTAGTCCCCTTTTCCATAAATATCAATATGATATCGATTTGAATTCTCACATTACAATTCATGCTTTTAAATTATGTAATACTTATAGCCTATATGCCTACCATACATGTACATTATTAAAACATACATGCATATTCCCAGAAACATTTGAGATGTGATGGTTATAATGCAACATTAGGTTGTAGGAATGTCATTGAAGAGCTTTGATAAAATTGATTTGGCAATTTGGTTCAAGATGACAAAGGACTGGCTCATGCTCATGCTGCAGTACACTGTATGTCAGATGCCAATGCTAAACAATGTTTTTCAAAATATATTTTTTGTATTTTTTGATTTTTTGATTTTTTTTTTTTTTTTTTTGGGGGGGTGGGGGGGGGGGGGGGGGGGTGTGGTTGTGGGCTTTTGGCCCAGTCAGGCAATTAAAAACAAGATATTGTTGTTTTATTCCAGTGGTCCGACACCTAAATCTGGTGGCCACAAAGAATAAACAATACAAATTTGGTTATCTTTGGTTGCCCATTTGGGCCAGTGGAATTAAAATTTGGTGGCCCAAAACTAATTTTTAGTGGCCCCTGTGCTAATTTCTAGCATGATTATGATGACAATCCCATTCTTAATATATTCATGATACAGTATGTCAGATGAACTTGAAGCTACAATATGCATGTACATGTACATTGTAGTTGGCACGTGCCCTCAAAATGTCAGGTATTAAACATGCACAGCTGAATCCTGGCACCGCTATGACAGCTCGTAATTGCAATCGAGGCCATGGGTTGGAAGTTGCCAAATTTCAATTACAAACTGAACAATTCTGACTTGAACTCAAATTTGTCGGATGAGAAGAGCGAAAAGGGCATTACGTTAATTCTTTGCCTTTTTATTGTGCATATATAGCCTTCGGGATGGGATGCCATATTTTCAGTTAGTAAATGTGACCGGTTATAGCAAAACCTGGCACTTGTCGGTAAAAATCAAAATGTAGATATTCACACAATTAGAAAGGCCTCATCACAAGCTTTCATTTGATGCTTTGTTCTAACTAATTGGTCAATAATTGGCGAAGATATGATTATTTCAATTTTACAATCTTTTACACACATTGTGTGAACTTAAATGCCCATTTCTTCAAAACATGAATTACCGACAAGTGCTGGGTTTTGCTATAGCGGGTCACAAATATTTCTAATTTGGGGAATAAATACAAAATAAGAGGTAAATTTGGTTTCTACAGGGCTCCTAAACATTAAACACGATCTCTGAAGTAAGTGAATAATGCCTTTCTTATTCTTAACTGACTAATGTGATTTGTAGGAGAGGGCAACGAATGATAATTTATGAAGCAGGTCTTGTGGAGTTTATTATTAAAATATACTCTTTGGTCATATTTTGCCTTTTGTTTTGCCTTTTTTTCTGGTTATCTATTAAATGTATACCTTATTTTCTTTCCCCTTTTGGTATAATACCAATCATACCTCTTTGATATTCTATGCACTTTTTCCATGGTGACAAATTAAACATTCAATATCTTCCACCTACAAATCCACAAATGTATGCTTTTTTAATGTATGATGAATTGATATTTTTAAATATGTTTTTAAATATAAATAATTCAAAAATGGTAATAAAATGTGTTTTTAATCAATTGAATTAAATTGCTCATTATAATTGTAAAATATCACCAACTGTGCTTTCTTTCATGTGTACATGCACATAAATAAACAATGTATTTTTTTTTATTTCTGCGCCAACAACTTGATAATCATTATGCTTATCACTTCTTAGGCATTGATGAATAAACTCCCAAGATTATATTTTCTGCCCTTTTGTTTCCATGACAACAGCTCGATAACCATGGTAACCACGTTGTAGCGAGTGAGGAGTCTGCAATCAACATTCCAGCCGTGGCGGCCGCACACGTTATCAAGCGCTACACAGCGCAGGCCCCTGATGAGATCTCACTGGAGGTACATACATACATTTTTATTACCATATACATTTCTAAATTGTAAGCTGAATTTTTGTTTTCTCTCCTTTTTCTCTTTTTTCATTCTCCTCCTCTAGCTCCTCTGTGTTCTCCTTCTTTGTATCCCCATTCTCTTCTTCCTCATCCTTCTCCTCCTCTTCCTCATCTTTTCCTCCACCTCCTTTTCTTCATCTTCTTCTTCCTCTTGTTCCTCCTTCTCTTCCCTCTCTGCCTTCTAGCTTTCTTCTATCTCATTTTAATATTACTTTTTGTCCACTAAGCAGGAATAACAGAATGACAAACCTTCTTTTTACAACTGTTGGCAACTCATTATTATTATCTTTTCACAGTTTTCTGTACAAACATTTCTTATGTTTCTTAGGGAAATTGTAACCACTTAATCTGGTATACCTGTTACAGGGATAAAACATGTACATGTATGTAAACTATGCAAAAGCCTTTCCGAATCAAGCATATACTACTGTATCACCATCATTATTACATGTCTCTTGTCTCATGTTCAGGTTGGTGACATGATTTCGGTCATCGATATGCCACCTTCGGAAGACTCGTCTTGGTGGCGAGGCAAGAATAAGTTTGACGTTGGTTTCTTCCCACAGCAGTGCGTGGAGATCATCAGTGAAAAACTGCCTCCCTCCGTCGCTGATCGCATACCAAAGGGCCCAAAATCAGGTATAGTCAACCTATTAGACTGAGTAAAGCAATGCTAGAAATTCACTTTTTGGCATTATGGCCCAGTCGAGCAAGTAAAAACTAGGTTTATTTTTCTTCAAATTTTAGTGGCCCAAAACCTGAATCCGGTTGCCCAAATCAAAGAAAAACATTGAAGTTATGTTATATTTGGTTGGCCATTTCGGGCAATAAGTGTAATAAATCAAATGAATAAATAAATTGATACGATAAATATATTATAAACCCATTCACTGACGAGAAACTGCTTGATCAGTTGCTGATTACATACAAAAGAAACTGGTAGAATTAGAAACTCAAATTTGAACAAAAAATTTTGGAACAACTGCTTCTGATAAAAATCTGTTTTTCTTTGGGTGCATTCTCAAACTCCCAATACACTGTACAGACAGTAGACAAGCTCATTCAATGATAAGTAATGCATATATATACTGTATATATAAATACAAACAATGGAAATACAAATATGTTTTATACGTGTACATGTGCTTCGGTCGCTCATTAACCAGCATACCAAAGGTCACTAAACAAGATTATTGATGTCAAATGTATCCAGGTGTAATTAATTATTTGTTTTCAAACATCGATTTGTGTTTAACTGCAGAGCTGCAAATGAATAAATTGTCAGCATCTAGATTTATATTTATTCAAAGTAGATGTATAATTGTAGGGGAAGAGACTCAAGATCTATTGAAATATGATATCATATAATATTTAAAAAGTGTTATAGAATGATCACCAATTATAATTAATTTATTGATTAATTTCAAATGTTATAAAGTATGCTTAAAGGGGTAGTTTAGTTTTGGTAGAGAGGGCGCTGCACATCACAATTCTTTTGTGAGGTAATGAAAAACTGAGTGTCGAATTTGAGAGAACATGCAATTTTAATGGCAGAATAAACTTTATTTGGTCAAAATCGACCCAGAAACGGCTGAAATATCAATAAATATATCTGATCTTATAATTATTTGGGGCCCAAATAATTAGATGCTTTTTAGAAAAAAAAATTAAAAATGCTTGCACTTTTTAAAAAAATTTCAAAAGCGTTTTTTAAATAGTTGTTGATGATCTCGCTATTTAATAATTCTATCAATAAAACATCACATGCATAATTTTGTATGAAAAATGGTTGAAACCAATGCCTTATTAAAAAGCGCCCTCTTGTGTTTTAATGGCTCTTTTTGAATGATAACAGGCTTTTACTTCGTCGTTTGTAATTTTGTATACCTTTCGAGCATGGTGGAGTTATAACTATTAGTTTATAATATTACTGTGCAGGTTTTGGCTACTAAAGTTCAGCCTTACCAAAACTAAACTACCCCTTTAATCCTAACCCTGCAGCTGCAATTTGTTTTGATTAATTCACCTCTTAACAGCTTTGTGCCAAATTGCAAATCTCATTCCTTGCATCTTCTTCCCTTCATGTGATCCATTATCGTACTATGTTCCAAAAGTCATATTTGAGACTTCAATCATATATCAATATCACTGCAAGATTCTTGTCAATCATGTGTGATATTTTCATAAAAAACAACAAGTGTAAATTTACCCTTTCCCCTGATCGTTGGCGTGAAGTATCCAAATTTGGTTACTATGGGCGATTGTGTATCCAAAATCGGATACTCTTGACTAAGATCCAATAACGCTTTTCAGTAAATATATATCTTTCATTCTTCCTTTATCATATAAAGCCAAACACGAAGGAACAAGAGAAGTGTGAAAGTGCCAAGTGTTTTTGATTGAATTTGACTAAGTTAATGGATCACTTTAAGTACATGTAAAAGGAATGAAAACCAATATTATCATCTCTTCCCTCAATTGTTCACAAATAGATTATTATACCTTTATTAGTTCCCAAGTAGTTGTGAATATACATCTGTATGATCTCATCTAAGACATGGTAGTTTTTGCTAGCTGTTTGAAAAAAGAACTGTGCCAAGATGACCAGGAATTATAATGATAATTGTGCACCACGCATGTCTGCTGACAGATGTGTGTGCTTTATGAATATAGAATTATTATGTCTTTACATTTCTTTGATTGTTGTATTATTTGTGTTTTCTGACGTAGAAGCGACGGCTTTGGAATCGTCAGGGTCTTGGCAAAGTGGGGGCTCAGCTTCGCAAAATAACAGTAATAACAAAATGCTTTTCATATCTTTAACTAACATCTCAGTTTGTAGAATCTTAGTAGTATTGGTAGTATTAGTGCTTAAAGGGATTGTCGGGGATTTGCAAATACTCAAATCATCTTGATTTTTCCCGTGGCTAGATTAGCGTGCATGATTATTCTTTGGAATTTTGTTGTTGTTGAAAAAAGATCATGTTTCCCTTTCACAGCATGGGAATCAACATTCTATCTCACAAACAATTGAAAAGTCTGTAATTTAATTATCAATATAATAGTATTAGTTGGACTTGCAGGCGATGTAAGTATGAATAATTTATTATCTGTTCATATGTTCATGTTTAGCTTGCACATCCCCGATAGGACCTTTAAGTTTGAGTACATTTGATTACTTAATGATATTTTACTTTGCTGCAGAAGTAAAAACAAAAAAAACATGTTCATTTCATTTTACTTTGAATTAGTTGTAGTGGTTATTGATTACATATAATCTTTCCAAATTTGGTCATAAAAGTTATTCATTAGATATTTACTGGGGGAATGAATGTTGGTTGTATTCACATCATGTGAAATAACATCAAATTAATTCACACATTTTTATTAAAACTTATCTGTTTTGGAGATTTTTGTTTTATATTTGTTGAAGTAAATAATTTTAAAAATATCTCTACAATTTTACTTTTGTGATAGGTGCATGCTTTAGATTGTTTGATCTTGTAACACAGAGCTAATTTCCTCAAATTTCCTTTCATGTAAATTAATTTCTCAAATTATTATTTTAAACCATTTGAATTCAATAGTTTTTACTCATCATTAGAATCTAGGCGTACATTTTCTAGAACTTTTTTTTTGTATTTGCATGAAATTTCTGCTGTATTTGTTAAATTTCAAATTTTTGCAAATGCATAGATTTTAATATTGTCCTGTGCAGTTGAAAGTGAATTGCTTTGAAATGTGTGCATATGAGTTAATCCTTACATCATTTCTGTTTCTCTGAAGTTCATTAACCATTTTTGCTAGATTTTCAGTACACTCAGACTTTTGATTCTCTTTGCTTATAAATGCACCTTCAAAACCAAATAAATTTGTATCTGATCAAAAATGAAACATTTTCGTATAATTATTTGGTTTGAAAGGGAAGGCTGTAATAAAATCCATCCTTTTGCATATGAGTCGGCAATTACAACAAGAATCCCCCTTTAACACTAATGTTTTACATTTTCCCCCTGCTGGCCCTGCAGTGTTGCGCAAGCACGGAAAGCTGATCACATTCCTTCGGTCGTTCATCCTGGAACGGCCGACCCGGCGACGTCTGAAGCAGCGCGGTATCCTGAAGGAGAGAGTGTTTGGATGTGACTTAGGGGAGCATCTGCTCAACACTGGCACTGATGGTAAGAATGGTTGATTGAGTGAGTGACTGACTGATTGGTCGGTCAGTCAGTCGATTGGTGGGTTGGTCAGTTGGTTGGTTTGTTGGTTTGTTTGGTTGGTTGGTTGGTAAGTTGGTCAATCGGTGTGTATGTCCGTCGTTTGGACAGACGATTGGTTGGTTGGTGGGTTGGGGTTGGGTGGGGAGGATTGGGTTAGGTTGGGTTGGGTTGGGTTGGTTAGGTTAGTTGGTTCATTGGTTGGTTGGATAGAAGAATTTATATAAGAATGATAAAAGTAATGCCATTTATATTTGCTGTATCTAGAAACTCTCTTGTGGTGCATTTTTGCTGAGGATACATTTTTTGGAACACCAGCACTATGTCACAGAGAACATTTGAATACAATTTGTTTTTATAACTGTGCTTGTATTATTAATTGACATTAAGTTTGTTGTATTCTTTTTTTTCAGTTGTGAACATTTGTATGCCTCAATTTCTAGATGGCAGAAGTCTCTCAAGTATTAAAGAAACAAGTCTATAGAGGTGAAGAAACCTATGTGAATAATGTAAAAATTAAATGTACAGGGTACAAGACAGTTAATAACTCATAATTTTGTGAGTGCAAAAAAGGTTGAATAGAAAAAAATAATTCCTGCAATATTCTGCTGATCTTTGCATTTGAAACGTTCCTCTTGGCAACGTGTGTTTGACATTTGATACTATTTCTCTGGCTGTAACACTACAGTACCCCAGGTAATAAAGCACTGCACGCAGTTCATCGAGCAACACGGTATCTGCGATGGAATCTACCGTCTATCGGGAGTTGCATCCAACGTTCAGTACCTACGTGACCAGTTCGACAGTGAAAATACGCCCTTGCTTGACGAATACAAGAAAGACATTCACTGCGTATCAGCTGTGTGCAAGCTTTACTTCCGTGAGCTTCCGAACCCTCTACTTACATACCAACTCTACTCAAAATTTGAGGTAAATGTAATTTCTTTTTTAGTTCAATTCACTTACTGTTCTATAAATTTGACGTACTATACCCTCTATTGATGAATACAAGAAAGACATCCCCTGCACATCAGCCATTTGCAAGCTTTCATTCTGCAAGCTTCTGACCCTTTATTCAGCTACCATGAATGGATTCATGGTAGCTGAATGGGGGTTTATGCTACTCTTTCAACTAGTTATTACTAAGACTTGTACATTTTATCTGTCGTAGAATGCTGGAATATTTAATGAGAAAGATCATCTGATCAAGTTGCATGATCCAATACAGCTACCTCACTATCACACACTAGAGTTTCTTATCAGATATCTCTATATTTCCCTAAAAAGATTGAACAAAAAAAAAATTTCTGATCCTTTTTTAAACTTAATTCTTTGTAGGATGCTGCAATGTCCGATGAGGAAGATCGTCTAGTCAAGATGCATGACACAGTTCAGCAACTCCCTCCACCTCACTATCGCTCTTTGGAGTTTCTTATTCGACACTTGTCATTGATGTCATCGTTTCACCACGAGACCAACATGAATATCAAGAACCTTGCAATCGTGTGGGCTCCCAACTTACTCAGGTGAGACATTTGTACTTACAGTACCTATCCTCTCTTTACTTCAACAGTAACCTTGTTTTTTACTCTTTTAACTCCCTCGCAATTAAATTACCTAGCTGGAACAATTCTCTAAAGCTATGAAGAAACTAAAGCCCTCTGCAGACAGAGCCGACTCGACCCGATCCGACTGGTTTTCATTCGGATCGGCTCAGTTTTCAGTACCTCGCGACATACATTTTGCCAGTCGAGAGACAGTCGGGGCCGATTCAACACGATGAATCGGCTCCGACCAACCGGGCCCGACTCTAGCCTGATTGAAACCAGTCGGATCGGGTTGAGTCGGCTCTGTCTGCGCCGGGCTTTACACTGTTTATGCATGAAGCAGTTTCACAGTTTTGAACATGCTTAACATTTTTGGTAATGTGCACGAGACTAGCTGCAGCTAGACTCGTGCAGTCTCGGACGACTCTTGTCACAAGCTGTCAGTCTCATGGGAGTTTCGTGGAAGACGGCCTCAAGAAAATAAAACATCAACTGCCTATTCTCATGATTGTGCTCTGAATCTTTAATGATTAACATTTAGACTGGAACATTTGAATAATTGTAACAATTCTCTAAGATAACAAATCAAATGCCTGTAATTTATGTTATCATTATGTTTTGAATCTCAAATGATTGAGAGAGTGAATCTAAAAGTTGTTCTTCTCCTTTATTTTATTTCAGGTCTAAGGACATCGAGACAGGTTCATGCGCATTGTTCATGGAGATTAAGGTCCAAGCCACGGTAGTGGAGTACCTAGTCAAGCACTGTGACATTATCTTCAACAACAGGCTCTTCCCTGATGTTCCAGGTATAAAGTCAGCTTCAGTCTTCTTTTCTTTAATAAAGTATACCCAATGCTCAAAATCAGCCAGCCATGGCCACTAAAGATCACCTCAAGGCCACCAAATTTCATTGATCCCAAATTCCACTGGCCCTAATGGGTAACCAATTAACAGAATTTTAAATGTGTTCTTTGTTTGGGGCTACCAGATTCAAGTTATGGGTCACTAGAATTTGAAAAAATCTTGTTTTATACTTGCCGACTGGGCCACGAGGCAACATTTCTAGCATTGGTCTAGCTCAGTTTTCTCCACTCAATACAGTACCAAAGTACCAACGCACAGCTATTCATTGCTGTGGGTTATTAAATAGTCCTAAGCAATGTCAGACATGTTGGAAATGCAGGCAAATAAATCAACAGATTAATAACATGACAAACCAAATATTTGAGGTTAACATTCATTTTTCTATGACTTTTCTCTATACCTTATCCAGGCATTATTCACGACCTGCAGCAACGTCCAAAGTCAATGGTGATATCCACGCCAACTAAACTACTCTCTCTGGAAGAGGCTAGGGCGAGGTCATGTTCCCAGGGAAACGAATCAACAGACAAGGACGACAAGCCAAAGTTTATTGAGGTCGGGGGCGGTCCATCTGCTCTGCCCAAGCAGTACCACACTGTGATTGATCTGCCCCCTGAAAGGTAGGACAAAGACAATCATTATTAAAGGGGTCTAGTAACTTGGTTAATATGTGCAACAACTGACAATGGGTCGATACAATGTGCATTGCTGTGATCCGATACGTCCACCGAGTGATGTTTGAAAATGCCATGTTAAATGAATGTCATATGGCCCAATAATAAGCGACAGTGTAAATTGATACTTGCTAACTCATTGCACTGAATTTGTACACAGTTATAACGATCTACTTGATAATTATACATCTGAACACTTTCAGGAAACTGAAACATGTTTGATGCTCCAATGGATGATATGAATACAAGGTATGTGAGAATAGGGTTCTAAGTACATTTGGTAGATTTTGACAATGGTACTAGATCCCATGTGAATTGATTCCCAAACCTTTTGATTGTTAATCAGCCTTTCAATACCAGTTCTTCCAATTATTCTTTATGCATTTTACAGATAATTTGTTAAAAAATGAAAAAACAAAGAAGTTATATTTGTATGTAATGTTTTTTTGATGGCAAATTTATCAATAAATGTGAAATTAAACATTCAAATTAACTTTTGTTTACAGTCGAAAGCGTCTCTCCTCATCAAAGGCATCCAAAAAATCTCCCGGCTGGCGGGCGTTCTTCTCCCGGTCCACAGCGAAGGATGGCAAACGCAGGGTGTCCCACGATTCCGCGTCACTCCGGGGCCCGCCCTCGACAAGGCACTTCAATAACAGGGCTCACCGTGCCAGCCTACGGTCCGTCAAAAGCGCGGAGTCACTTTCGTCAGCCGAGTCAGCAACTGAACTAAAGAAGGCAGAAAAATTCCTCACGCACAGTACGTACTCCTTTAGTTTGTTTCTCTTATGATACGTTTTATATTTATGATATTTAGTATTTTTTAAACAAAGGTGTAATTTGATTTAATTTTTACTTAATTCCCTGAAAATTTGCAATGAAACTTGACAATGTTCAGTTTCTACCTTTTAAACCCTTCCCTTCAAGATTCTAAAATCCCCATAGACTGTACATAGCCTACCAAGTTGCAGTAGGGAAGGGTGAAATGTGTACAATAATGCTTATTTTCAATTTGTTCAACATTATAGCTTACCAAGATCTAACTGTATACATCTGTGTATAAAAGGCATGATGAAAATTTAGTTAATAATATTATGCTATACATGTACTCATAAATGGAAATAATGTGATTTTTAATTTTTTTGTTACCATCCACAGCTCCAGGTCACAAGGGCCACCTGCGGCGCAGCTCAGTAGCCTGCATGGAGAACACACTCAGACGTGCATCGTCCGACTCCTTCTTTGAGGTCGATGATGACATCGTCTCTGCCCTGAATCGGGAGATGCTGGAGGAAGCCCAGGAGGAGGAGGAATGCCTGGATCATGATGCTGGGATCTTCATTGAGGCAGAGAGTGGGGCGAGGTGCGAGCTGGGGAACAGGAGAGACTACGGGGGCAGGAACAGCCCGCTGTGGATCGACCAGAGCGTTAGCAGCATGGAGTCTGACTCTGCTTCCGTGAAGTCCCCATTCTCCCTGCAGCATCCACATCAGCAGGAGGTATTGTCTGCAAAGTCAAGTGTAGATAGCGGCTGGAGAGTGCACGGCAGTGATGATCCGATGAGCTTTGGTTTGGATCACCATCATCATCATCATCATCACCTTCAAGAGCATCACCAGCATCACTACCAGGAGGAGACTCCACCTCCATCACCAACTGACATGACCCTGTCTGCTGAGATTGATCCGTACCAGTGCGCAATTCCAGAAGCCATTCCAGTGCCGCCCAGACGGAGAATAAGGGCCTCTCTCTCCATGCCTCTGGCAACTGCGTACACCCCAGAGTACCGGGACGTTGAGATGATGACAGAGAGAGGAATGCGTGGTTCGTTGACACCCGACCAGCCTCGTTCAGGACGTGGAAAGATGTCGCGACCAATGTCGATCAGGACGAAGAACAAGCTGACGAGGGAGTCCAGCACGGAGACGGATGAGTATGGCAGCCTTGGGCAGAGTCCAGACACAGGTCTGGTGGATGATGTCCTGGAGAGCGGCACACCCATCATGGTGACAGTTCGCACCCAGACGTCGCCCCACGACACGAGCGATGATATGGACACTGGAGAGGAGGTTGAGAAGTACGATGTGAATCTTCAGACTAGTGGGAGTGACACGGCTGCCTTCCTGCGCACACCCGCCCAGCGGCGATCCCTTAATCTCGACTTGTTCAGTGGTCTGGATGAGGCCATTCTGGGTACGACTGCGCCCCGTCCAAAGTCCATCCACGTCTCCTCGCACATCCCGCTCAGAGGATCGGAGAGCTACGATGAAGACTTCTCGGCAATCAGCACGCGGCTGAGCCTCGATGCGGTGCTCTCAGAGTACGACCACATCATGGCCAAGTACAACAACCGCCCGTTGACCCCAGACTTTGACGTCAATGACGAGACATGCAAGTTTGATGGCTTGTTTTCCACGGCGGGACGTCGCTTATCTGGTCCCCGACACCACATGTCACCTGTTAATGCACTTAACAGTAACTGCAACAACACACGGCAGAGGAGATTACTTAACCGTCGCAGCACGGGAGACGAAATCAAGTTTGTTCCGGCCGATGCTCCAAAGACAAGCACGGCTATCACGGACAAAGAGAGCACACAGAAGCGTTTGTCGGCCGAGGCGGTTCTAGAACGGCAAGCGCAACCTGGTTATGTGGCACCACAGAGGGAGGAAGAAGTTGTAGTTGTTAGGTTACGTCGGCCCGGCCAGCTGGGTCAACAGACAAGGCTCTACGCGTCGCCGGAAAACTTCTCCCCAACCTCTCCCGACATTCAAACGTCATTTTCAGATCATCAAAATGGCAACTCGCTTCTGAGATCTCCCAATAGCTCCCAGAAATCACCCGAGAAGATAAATCCGCCAATTGCTGTATCACCAACTGATATGGTATACCGTGTAACCTTGCCAACCAGATCACCCAACGGTGCGGAAAAACTTCCATCCCCCAAGAAAACCAATGTTGTGTTGTCAGAGGAAAATATTGCTCGTAGTTGGGACAAAAATTCTTCAAATTCAGGGACTAGTCCAAGAAGTGATGTTGAGTGTAGGGTAGCAGACTGTACTGGGGGTGAAGAGTCACCAGATGATGATGGTCAAGTGGAAGAGAGTGCCAACACAGAGCTTAGTTCACCGCAGGATGCGAGCATTGATGTGCAAGCAATAGGCTTCCAGTCTTGCGACAGATATCCGGTTATCATCAGTGACGAATTGGAACTTTGATTAACATCAACATGATCGTAAATCCTTTTTTTCTGCTGTTCTCGCAAATCCAGGGTACCTGTCGCGCAAAGCAAAACTTAAACTTGATCTGAACTCTGCAAACAACTTTACATAAAGTGGCACACAATTATTTGTTATTAGTTTTGTGGAATAGGCCCTAGAACTAACTGAAGAGAGATCATCTCAGTAGTTCTAAATCTTGCTTAAATCTTCTTGCCAAAAGCAGAATATTAACTATTAACTTAATATTTTTAGTGACTGTATAATCTGTAGATATGAACTGTATGCCGTTTTTGTGCTTGGGCCAATTGTAGTGTTTCATGTGTCTTGAATTCCAAACTCAATTGTTCATCAAGAATTCATTTGTATTTATTAAGGCAAGCCTCCACACTAAAATGTTCTACTTGCCCATTACAATGTAGAACAAAAGACAAATGAATCATAAAGTAGTTTGATCTGCTTGGCAATTTTCTCACTTGTTTCTAGATGAGACTTACACATAACTAATAAGGATTTACAGTTTTCCCTAGTAGTTGAACAAAACCTGACCATTGAGGAAATTCTTTTTGCCCAAAATGTTTACTTGCCCCATAAATTTAGCAAGAAATTCTTTTAAAATACAAATTTTCTAAGATATCAAAGGAAAGATAGCACAACATTAACATTAAAATGATCCTAACCTGCAAAAGTTATGCAATCTGTATTATTAAAAAAGAAACTATTGCTATTACTTTTAAGTTATTTATCTTGTAATCCTTGCCTTTGGTTGACAAAAGCGAAACTTGCCCTTTAAACAAAATTGCCAGATAAATTTATGAAAAGTTACAAATTTGTCCAGGTACATGTAAAAAATGTATCTTTGTATTTCTCAGTACCAGTGTCAGGGATCAACATCAACTGATTTTTCCTGGTTTTGCTGTTTTATTGAAAATTACTCATATTTCTGACTTTGTAATTGAGTGGCCCAAAATAAAGACATTTCTAGTTATACATGTACATGTATTTGGTTGCCTAGATTGGCAAATAAATGTTGTCACTAACAGTGGAACAAAGACATAGGGCTCAAAATAAATTCACCCTCGAAATGCCAAAAAGAGCCTACATAAATTTGCAAAGAGTTGAATGGAAAGCACATTTGTAGAGAGCTACGTTTATGCAGGCGAGCTTGAAAAGTAGCCTGTGAAAAAATATTTTGTAATTTTGTCCCTGGGTGCATTAGTGACTTTATGACGCATTAGAGCTTGCTATTACATGTAATATAAATCAGCACAAAAAAGAACATTGTTAAAAGTTAGAATGCAAGAAAAGGTATGAAAAGTCTGAATAGATAGTTGATAGAGACACACATATGTTTGTAATGTATTATTTTCTTATTTTGTTATGCTTACAGCTGAGAGTAATAGGGTCTTGCAATTGTTTTCTTCATTGTAATAATTGCTTTTTGTTTATATCCCTGAAATGTATTTCCTCACAAGAAATATTTATCATGAAATACTTTTGACATATAAAAGCAATTTTGTTTTGCCATTTGGATATTTATACTCAGGATAACATTTGTAAAGATTATTGTTTAACCAAAGTGTTTAACTTTGTTTAGCTTAGTTGGAAAACTTACTTTTTTTTACAATGAATTTTTATGGTGAAATGTTCTGGCATAAAACCTTTCGTATTTATTTGACAGGGAAGATGTTATGTAAATAAAGCAATAGCTTGTAGTGACTTACATACAATGTACAGATCTATGTTATCTCTTGAATAGCATTTGATTTGTTACTTTACCCTTATATAGTTTACTATTTTGGTTATATTTTAGAGGTTTTTTCACACTGATTTTTCTAAAAAAAAAACATGTTTCGCTTCTGCAGATAGTTGCCACCTAAACCTTGCCTGGGTTTTAATGTAGAGTTAAACCATAATTAATTAGTAATATTAAAGGGAGGGAATTACATTTGCTGCAGAAGTCTCATTTTAATTTGATATTGTAACCACTTTTTTCAGCAGTATGTGGAATAGCTACCGGGTGGGGGCATGCCCTGAAATATTTTACAAAATAATGAACATGCTGGATAATATAAAGGAATCTAGTGCATCCAATATTTTGTGCCCCCCCCAAAAAAAAATCAGTTGGATCATGCTACGCCTCTGCTTCCAAGTGTTGTCATTGTTTAATTCCTCCCTTTCTGCGCATTACACAATAATTACTTTTTTTATGCCTCCGCCAACGAAGTGGCCGGAGGCATTATGTTTTCGGGTTGTCCGTCCGTCCGTCCGTCCGTCCGTCCGTACGTCCCGTTTTCGTTCTCGCGATATCTCAAGAACCAGTTGACGGATCAATTTCAAACTTAGTATGAGTGTACATATTGGGGTGACAATGATCTGATTAGATTTTGGGGTTCATGAGGTCAAAGGTCAAGGTCACAGGACTCAATATATGTTAAAAAATGCCTCGTTCTCGCGATATCTCTAGAACCGGTTGACAGATCAAATTCAAACTTGGTATGAGTGTATATATTGGGGAGACAATGATCTGATTAGATTTTGGGGTTCATGAGGTCAAAGGTCAAGGTCACAGGACTCAATATATGTGCAAAAATGCCTTGTTCTCGCGATATCTCAAGAACCGGTTGATGGATCAATTTCAAACTTGGTATGAGTACATATTGGGGTGAAAATTTTCTGATTAGATTTTGTGGTTCATGAGGTCAAAGGTCAAGGTCGCAGGACTCAATATATGTGCAAAAATGCCTCGTTCTCGCGATATCTCAAGAACCGTTTGACGGATCAATTTCAAACTTGCAATGAGTTACACACACATCAGGGTGGCAATGATTGGATTAGATTTGGGGGGTCATGAGGTCAAAGGTCAAGGTCACATGACTCAAAATATATGCAAAAATGGCTTGTAATGGCACAATCTCAAGAACTGAATGTCAGATTTCAATCTAACTGGGTACCTGAATTTTTCTTGGGAGCCAATGAAGCCATCAAAGTTTGGGGTCTATGGTCAAGGTCACTAACTCAAAATATATATATGAAAAACAAAAAATTTCAGTGCACGTTATTATGGGCTCGATATTAAAAATCGCGTCATAGCGGAGGCATAATTTTCGACTGCGCGCAGTCGAAGATCCATCTAGTTAAAAGCTAAACTAAAACAAAATGTTTTTAACTTACTTTTGTTTTGTATCATCCAAATCCAAAAAGCCTGACATGTGCAATACTAATTATCAGCATTGAATTCTTGGGGTTTCTGTTATAACTGTGTCTCATGGTAAATAGATGTTGCTTGATTGATTAGAGAAGGTTGCATTGTTTATGTACATGTATTTGGAAGAAAAAGGTTAAGATATATATTTTTAAAGTTATGTGTTAACCTTATTCTTAAAGAAGGATTGTATTATGTAAAGGAGAGGGAAATGAGCAAACAAATTATTCCAAAAGTGGTTGGAGAATGAATAACATTGCATTCTACTACAATGAAATGAATAACAGATATTTAATGTGCTCGATGTTTATTTGTTAGTTGCATAGATAGATAGATGTTGAACAGTAGATGTGTACATGTAAATCAAAACACCAAGATATCTTCTTAATCATTACATAATAATGCATTTCCGTGAGAGAGATTGTTTATATTTACAACTGACTGATACCTGTACATGTAGATGTTGAATGGTACATGTGTGCATGTATATGAAAACGGCAAGATATTTATTACTCACAACCAACCATAAGCCATACATTATAATTGCATTGTGTATTTGGGTTTGCTCTGAATCTCAAACATTCCTCAGTCCCATGTGTTTAATTCTGTGTCACTGGGTCTATCAGTTTAAAATGTACCGTTGAACCTGTCTATAAAGACCACCTGGGGAACTGTCTCCTCTCTTTCTATCAGGATTCTCAAACTCTCCACTTATACATGTGCAACCCCTTTATTTATGGCAGGTGGTGTTGGTAGACAGGTTCATTTTCATGCAAATTGTCACAGAGAGTACATATTTGTGGTCCTTATAGACATGTTCATTTACATGTAAACTGCTTCCAATTCAATATGGGTATTCTTTATATAAAGCTGGTGCTCTTTACATGTAAGATACTTCATTGAGAGACAATATTGGTGGTTGTTATAAGAAGGTGGTCTTTATAGACAGGTTAATTTACATGTAAACCGCTTTCAAGGGAGACAAGATTTGGGGTCAGTGGTCTTTGTGCACAGTTGTTAGCTAGAGCAGGTAAGACTGCAATTCAAAATCTCCACTCATCATTGAATACATTTGAGCTTCAGTATTACACATTAATTTTTCAATTGGTTGTAAATTTGTTGAGATTCTATATATGGGTTATCTCCTTCACGTACATGTAATTATTTATTGGATACCAGTCAGTGTTACATTTAGTGGAAGGGTGCCTTGGTGAAGTCAAACAAGATTTTAGGGAAAACGCAAACAAATAAAGTGTGTAATATGTTATTTTGCTTGTCCAAGCTCATTATATTCGTGATTTTCATGGTCACATGATTCCACTGTTATATTATGTTTGGTTGATGTAACACAAGTTTATATCCTTTTTAAAGTGATTCATTGGATCACCACTATGATAGCTGGCCTACAATGTGTGTGTCGGCTTGAGTTATGGAGATGAAATTTGTTAATTTTCTTTTATATGTGTAAACATTAAGAGCAAGAAGTACAAAATGTATTTTAACAGCATTGTAAACACATTTTCATAAAACCACAGTAGTTACTGTAGTCGCACAACTCTGCTTAAATTTGACCTAAAAATGGCAAAATATGTATTTATTACAAAGTTTTATACTTTGCTATGGCACAGGAAATTGCATGGAGTTTAGCTTTTTTGTTTATATCAGTGGTTACTGAACTGCGCTATAAATTGTCATGTTGTGTCACAGAAATAATGAAAATACTGTACTTGAAATACAATACAATACAATATTTAATTTGCCCTGGCTAATTTTTCAGTTACCAAGTCCTAAAACTTGCCTACTTTTTATTGTTATATTTTGTAATATTCTTAACTTATTTATGATCTTTTCATGGGATGTGGTGACTTTTTATTATTTGAGAATGTTCTTATGGAAGAGGAGCTAAAGTTGTGTAAACAATAAATTTGCAATGATCCAACATATCTTAGTAAAAGTTGTGTAAACAATTAATAATAATAACTGTTATTTATATAGTGCTATTCACATATCATAGCGCTTTACACTATTATTATTATTATTATTAATGTTTTTGTATTGGCTCAAAATGATTAAAGTATACTACATTGTATTTAATTCATGCTTTAATTGCATTTACAACTCAAAATAGTATTTATAGCAGTAATGTTGTAGTTTATAGTGTGGTTTGTTCATCTTGCTATTACATCAAATTTGAAACCCAGAGATGTTCCTAAATACAAGCTGGGGCGAGTATTGTTTTTATGTTTCATTATATTAAAACATCAAATCACCTTGACTGAACAAGTTTAAAAACTAAATTAAATAGCAAAATAGCAGGAGGTATCTAGACTACATGGATAATAGTTATTTGTGACAAAATGTAGAAAGTATCAGCTTTAGTTAACGGAAGAAATGTTAATCCCCTCTCTAATTAGAAATGTTTAACAGTGAGAATGAAAGTGGGAGATCTTTTCAAATAATGCTAAGGATAATGCAGTGCACTCATATAATGATAAAGAATACTGCTGACCTTGTAATTATTATAATTGTAAAGTAATTTTACGGACTAAAAAAAAGTTATCTTTGTATTTGTTTGTTTTTGCAACACTAATAGAACAAACTTTCTTCAGAACAAAGCAATCTCTCTGGTAATTTGGCAATGTGTTTTGGTTTCAAAGAGATTAAATAGTGTGACAATATTTTAAATATACAAATGAAAACTGAACTATGGTCGCAAGAAAGCTGATTACTGTAATAGGCTGAATTGTATACACTGTATGTATTATTGTATTTACTTTAAATCATTACATGCAGAAGCCAAACCATTCTTGTAGTAATATATGTGAATGTAAATTATTCAAATGAATGCGTAAATGTTAAACTTATGAAATCATGTATGAAGAATGATTGTTGTACACTGTATATGTTGAGAATTGAATTAAAATTTGAGCCTGTATAATACACAACTGCAAAACAAAACAGATTCTGATTGGTATTTATTTTAATTTTATTTGTCATTGTAAATATAAAAAATACATGTATCAATTGCACACTGCGATGTAATCATATCAACGCTGAACACAAATAATTGCTTCTCACTTATCATTTAGAGACATACTGTCCTCCTTTCGCAAGTCAAAATTCAAAATTTGTGGAGATTATTGGGTAATATGAAAGAAAATACAATTTAAGAGCTAGTCTGAGAAGTCTATAACTTAAACAAATATCTTTTAGTGGAATTATAATGATTTGTATAATAAAACGGCTTCTGCAACCGTTTTATAACTAGTCTGCAGATGCTTTACTGTATTTCGTGTTTGTAAACAACGAATGACTGAGGCTTAGAGACTAACACGGATTGTTTTTTTCTTGCATCATGTGAATTTATCACTGTGAACTTTAATATTTCACCAACTTGATTTTGGTTTGACTTGCCTGCAAAAGAAGGACACATCTTTAACCCCAATCCCACCTAACCTACGCAGAATTCTGGAAGTTCTCTAAATCAAAACCAATGCTACTCCTTGTCGCAGGATAACACTAATGCAGCAACTCATTCTTTCCTTGCACAATCAAAGCATGGAACAACCTTTGCATTGTGCGCCCCTGCACCATACCTGTCTCCACTCTATTAGCAATCCAGTCCAAGCTTCACCATCTCCAGTTCAAATTCCACACAGAACGGCCCGTATTCACAAAGGAGGTTTGTACAAACCCTGGTTCAAACCGTGGTTTACATCTATGGAATGCCAATTGTAAACTGATGGAGAGAGAATGTAAATTCCTTACTTGTTAACAATGTTGATGGTACACATTCTCTCTCCATCAGTTTACAATTGGCATTCCATAGATGTAAACCGCGGTTTGAACCAGGGTTTGTACAAACCTCCTTTGTGAATACGGGCCAATATATCTGAAGGGAATGGTTTAAACCTAGAAACCCTGCGTCCATGTTTCTTTGCCCTAAGACTAGTGATCATAGTCTATAATCATTATGCCATCATCAAGTCCACCTTTCACCATCTCCAGGTGAAACTCTAGATGGAATATTAGGGAGGGAATCTATCAAAGGATCAAGACACGGTGCATCCATGTTTACTTGCGCAAGACTAGTGACAGTTAATACCATTAATGGTGCCCATTTCTATAGCACACGATTTATCTTCTGATGTACGTGTCGCATCATCATCACCCTGATCATCGAATACACACTGCCAGACACCTCGTTGGTGCACACAGTGCTAAGAAACCATTTCAATCCTTCTAAGTACCCATGTAATGTAAATGTATACACCTGGGTTGAGAGTAGCAAATGTGGATACATTTAAAATCAATATCTTCCTGAAGGGATGGGCACAACCTGGTATCTCTTTCAGGACCTCACAGTCTGTGGGAACACGCTCTACCGATCTTATTAACACACGTCCAGCTGAACAGTCTGCCATTTTTCTGCCAGTGGTTCCTCATATTGCTGATGTTTTTTTCCTTGCAAGTATTCTACTTGTTTCTCACGTAGCATCCATAGGATCCTGAATGAAAAACAAACAAACACACATACCAATCAGTTAATAGACCGGGTACGTTGCATTGTATGAATAACGCGTTAAATAAATGAGCTGTGCAGTCATTTGTCAGAAGTTAAGAAAAAGCATAATACAATAGTTTGGTAAAAAATCGTTAATCACAAAAAAAAAAAAAAAAAACATTTAACTTTTGAATACTGAATAGCTAACTAGAAAAAAATCCAGTACAGTGGAAACTCAATATAATGAGGTCCTTGAGACCTATGACAATAACCTTGTTCTATGAGGTATCACATGATATTAGATACAAAACAAAAACAAACAAATAAAGAGCTGAGACAGCAAAAATATCCTGTTTTAAGAGGGTTTAGTTATGACCCAAGTATTTTTGAACCATTCCTGACTGGGATCACAAAGACACATCAATTTTATTACATACTGTCTGCTTCTTAGGGAATCATACTGGGGTGCAACAAAGATATTAAGTTGAACTTCAATTATGTCCTCTGGTAAATAGCTGAGAATGTTTTGAAACACAATACACAATTTGGGTGAAAAATCATCAATATTTCCTATTATCAAGGAGATTTCATGTTCTTGGAGTAACATTTCTTATAAGTCTCATATATTAACCCTTTGAAATGTGTTCTATTCCAAGGCCACAAGTATCCTACTATAATTTTAAGTCCAACTCGAATTTCAGTTAAACTTTATAGAACCTTTGTGAAACACTCCCATGTCTTTCTAGACATACATACAGATGGTCACTAGAGAGAATTGGATTGACCATCATCAATACCTGTGTGTGAGTGACCACTGGGGCATGTCTGCATTGACCGTTAGCCTCCCGTTCCCGGAATAACTCGGACCGTCCAATACCAAAGCTGATTAAATCTGGAACCCTGGCAAAAAACAACAAGCAAACAAGATACAGTATAATTTGCTGTGTAATATCAGTATGTGTACAATACAACAAAATAACTACTCCATAGAAACATACAATGAATGATACATATTGTCATACTCTGAAACAACGGAGACCCTCCAATATGAAAGCTGATTAAATCTAGAAAGCTGACAAAAGAAAGAATGGGGAAATGAAAATAAAAGGCAAGTTCATTTTACTATGCACAAACATACCTCAAAGTTTACATTATTACTTTAAATTTGATGAAATCTACAATCAAATTAGATTTGATTTGAAACAGTCAAGACACTCCAATACCAAAGCAGATTCAATCTGGAACGGTATTAAACAATTATGCACTGACTTGGAAATCAAGGTTTCCATAATTTCTTTGATAAACACTAATATATAACAAATAAATGAGAAGAACAAATTAAGTGGGAAGTTATATACCTGGAACCTCAGGCACCCAAAATTTGGTGTAGTATAAGCAGGTTTGAAATCAACAATAGGAGACTACTAACCCATGATAACTTGGTTGCGAAGCCTCTGCGTTCTTATTTTGACCTTTGACCCCCACATCTCTGTTCTCCTCCAGTCCCCCCGTCAGATCTACCTGGCGGGCATGCTGCCTGTCAAACAGATTGGACAAATAAAAAGCTATTTATCAATATTAAAGTACAGCGGATAGGGTATGACCATTTACAAGCCATACACCATGCACACAATTTTCTGGTCGCACAGAGTACATAGACAATTCATGTGTTGGCGTGTTAGCTAATAATACACATGCCATTAATGCATTGTCTATGCGGTGACTGCGACATACAACAGCAATGTTATGTGCGTATGAGTTAGTGGAACCTTGTAATCTTCGGACCATGGAAATTACCTTGTTTAATCAGGTATCCTGTCATATCAAGGTGAATAAAAACAAATGAATATAAATAGCTTGTGTAACTACCTTTGTTATTAGAGCGCTTTATAGCAAGATTCCACTGTATTTAGATCTATGTCATAGTCCTAATACATGCTTATATGTACATACTCATAGGCACTCTTGAAAATTCATAATCCTGTTTCTGAGACCACATGGGTAACCCTTTACTGACGTCCTTGCCACAACTTAATGGGAAATGAAATGCTGGAATTTTCGCTTGCTGTTACTGATAAGTGCAGAATTCCTGTCTCTTTTAGTGGCACATTTCCTCTTGGGTATCACTTATAATGGAAATAATAATTTTTTTAACCACGAGCAACTGATTTGACTAGCCACTGGAGGCTGCCATGTTTTCTAATGGTCCCACCTAAAATGTCATCTGAGTGCATCTGAGCGTGCACTAAAAAAGCGGGTTATGTAACCGCTGTTGTTGAATCTGCAGCTATATCAGTGGTTACGTAACTATTGTTAGTGGAAAACATGGCAGCCTCCAGTGTACAGTCAAAACAGATTATAGTGGTTTAAAAAACATTGAATTATTTGCAATATAAGTGATACCCAAGAGGAAATATATGACTAGAAGTGACAGGAATTATGCACTTATCAGTAATAGTTAGCAAAAATGCCAGCGTTTTGCTCCCCTTTAACATGAAACTATCGACTTAAAACTAGCAAAGTGAAGGGGTTAAACAGGAGCAGGTTAGAGAAAACAAGAACAAAAGGGAAGACAAGCAAAATGACATGAATAATAAATGATTATGTGTTCTATAATACCTCCTGTCAAACTTGAAATGCAGTGGGTATCCATGACACTGTACGATGTGCTCATCTCTAGTCCGCGAGTCCAGGAAGCTTTCCTTACACGAGGATTCAAGGCACTGGTACTAGATTGAAGAAATGGAAAGTAGAATAAAAAAGGAGAGGAAAAAACAAGGCTGTGTGATCTATGAAGAATGAATGCTAGCAAAATTAAATCTTCAACAATTGGTGAATAGCTAGTAAGTCAAGATTGTTATTTCATTGTACAGTCACATCTGTGCATATTGACAACCAAAGAAAACAAAATTGGCCAAGTAAACAATTGACCACTAGAAACGGGTTTCATGACATTGTTTTTAGCTGCATAGGGTCACTTTTGGTGGCTACTATAGACAGGTGGTCACTAAGATAGGTTTGACTGTACCTCCATGTATAAGCAAGAGTGCCAAATGTGGTCTAGCATGTTGACACATGCTATATGCAAAACTTACTGGTGGTACAGTGCATGTGCTAGCATAAGAAATTGAACACCAACCATGCATTATCTATGCATTGACTACTACATACAACAGAATGGTAATGTACGTACGAGTGCTTACCATAGGTCTTTGTTGTGACATGAGAGAGAAGAGTGAATCGTGCGTCTCCAGTAGATGGATCTCAAGCAGGCGATTGGTTGCGTAGAACCGATGGCAGTAACGACAAACAAAGCTATGGCAAGACCTACAGAACAGAGAAATACAATCATGACAAAGGAAAGGTAAAATATGTAACGAAGATGGACATTTTGGGACACTTAAATGGCACAAGTTGTCCCCCTCTCTGAGGGAAGAGTTACATTTGAGTCTGCAATAGATGATTGATGGCAGCTGGTCCAACTGGTGGCAGTAAAGACAAACAAACTTTACACATATATTCATAATGTGAATCAATTAGCTATCTGCTTTGTGTTGATCGTCAGTTTCTCAATCCGGACATCTTAGGTTTAATTCCTGACCGAAGCCCAATTTATTTGCTTATTTTTATTTATTCAATTTATTTCCCCCAGATGTGACTTTAACAGCCAAATTAAAGTGCAAAATAATCAGCAAGTGGATTTGGGTCACAAGCCCCAGATTATTTTTCTCACTGACCTGTAATGTTCCTCATATTCTGCAGCGCGAGCAAATGATTGGTTGCATCCAGTCACATGACAGTCACAGCCACTGGACATATACAAAACAGGGACATAGAACCAAGTATTAATGAACAAAATCTAACATTGGTATGATGCAAGATAGGGTCATAAAAGTAGTGCTTACTTTAATATAAATTCTGTAGAAAAAAAGGATTTAACCATTTGCAGCCGACTGTCTTGTGTAACACAATGTTTGATCTTTAGGTTTCAGCTAAAGTTTGTTTTTCTTCAATTCAAAGAAGATATTTGTTTTCCACGACTAATGCTGTTAGGGATCCCGGCTCGTAGAAATAAAAAATGATTAACGGTCCCGGTTCGTCCCGGTTCCCTTGTGAATGAGCAAAAACACTGTCTGTACCCTGTCTGTACCCATGCACACACAGTTGCTATTTTGGGGAGTTATGAGGAGACATACCATATATATATTAGCCAAGGTTCAGTGGGCATGCATATCATACCGAACTCCCAACCACATGTGAACTCAGGGCCTGTGTAAGATTTGTTTGGGTTGAATTTTTTATGACTACAAGAAACACGATGTTTAAAAAGTTTGTCCAAAAAAATGGGAGGCAGCATTGGGGTAATTTATTTTGGGGGGTGTGCCAGTGTTTAGGGCAGAGTTATGTGTTTTTTTTTATTTTATAGTTATGTTCAATAAAGCATACACATGAAAAGCCAGTTCACAATATATGTTTGTGGGAGTAAAGAAAAAGACTAAAAAAGTATATTCAAAGGCTGGGGGTAAGCTTTCCAACAGGTGGGGGCATTCTCCTTAAACCCCTTGTATAGCTCTACACAAATTCAGGTAATTGACTTCAAGGTTCAAGCTGTTTAAACATTGTGACCTTCTCTGCCACTGGTCACAGCCACAGGTCGTAAATCTGTCATACCTACTGCAAATTAAGTGAGTTGATTCTATTTTTTTCTTATATGTACAGTATACAAATGTGTTATTATTACTGGAAAAAATGGGTTGCCAGCAAAACCGAGAATTATAGAAAAAAGGTGCCATTTCTCGGACCGCTAATTTCCCGGTTGAAGGCCATGTTCGCCGGGAATTCCCTTCTCGGATCGGATCGGATAACAGCATTATCCACGACACAAGCTAGAACTATTATTTAACAACAATTATTTTGTATCTCTCTTTATGAACTTGAAAGAAATTGCTTCTTTGCTTACCTCTGTGTTTCCTGTTCAGAAGTTTGATGTTTTTTCACCAAGTTTGTTGAGATTTGGCTAAATCTATCACCAATCACTGGTAAAAGGCCTAAGCCTAAGGATTTATGATGAGGATCATTGCCAGTTCGAGAGGGCTGCTTCAATGGTCGATGGCCATGCTCTGTGTGGCTAGGTGACCAATCTCGCTTGCACTGCATCGTTCTACATATTTGGAAAGAAACAAATTTGAAATAAATTGCTGGTTAATAATTTAATTCCAGTAAAAAAACATGAAGTCTGAATACCAGGGCATGCAGTACTTGGTTTCTACTTTCTACACTACACAGTACAGGCTACACGACTCATAGTCATAGTCATACATATAGACGTTGTGCGGAGCTAAACCTCTCCAGCTTGCTGCACTAACCAACACAAACATATTTTTGCAGGCCGATTCTTCCCTCCATTTACCAGCGAATGCAAAAAAAACCCTTTGTTTAGGTGATCCACAATTCATATGATATGACAATAATTACCAACTCTGTTGTTTTGAAGACCGCAAAATGTAGAAAAAACTATTCCAGTCTGTTTTCGCGAGGCTTCCTAAAATTAAAAAGTAAAAGTAAAACACGTACAGCTATCAACTGCAAACGGGAATTGGATATTGTGCAATAAGTACAAAAATATAATATTAAACAATAATGGTAATGCACTGTCTTTAGTTTACGCTGTCGAAGAGGGCGACCTAAAGTTAAACCACGATTAGGCCTTACTGTCATATTTTTCAATTTAGTTATGTGGGTGACACAAAAATAACATTTTCATAACGTGTCATCTACATACCGTACGATTCTCCAGTATCAATATCCCCCGTAGCTCTGGCGTCGAACTCTGTCACAGTTTCGTACGAAAGCAGCTGAAATATTTTCATACCCGCTTCAACCAAATTTTAACCGAACATCTCTTCGAACTTCAAATCGATCGCCCCAATCTTGTTTTCCTTTCCTTTCTAGGCTTCCCTTTCTACTTGAAATATCATAAAAACATGCCAACATAAACAAAAATTACACTTCAACTTACTATTTTTTAACTTGCGTTTCGATCATCTTGATTTTCGCCTTTCAGTTTGAATTTTCATCAGGTACAGTACCTGTTTGTACAGCTGACCATAGATGGCGCAAGTCAGAAAATGTCGAATATTTGACAAAAGAATAAATAAATCAGTCATTGTGTCACTAAATACACCCTAACATAAAAACTACTGAACAAAAAATTATGATCTTGGTGTAATATTTTTCAGAAAAGGAGTAAAACTAATCTCCCCGGCCCCCAACGGCGGCACATGTAACCAGTCCAGGGGCGGATCTAGCTTTTTGCTAACTCGGGGGCGGGGGGGGGGGGGGGGGGGGGGGGTTGACCCAATGACGATGTGGAGCGAAGTCCGAGCCGCGTGCGCATAATGTTTTTACACTGTATTTCATCCATTTTAGCCGAAAATCCGCGCGTGGGGGGAGTGTTGTTGTTGCCATTTTGAATCCCCGTGAGTGATTTTTCCACTTTTTTCACTTTTTTCACTGATACATCTTCACTTGGCAGCCCAAGGGGGGGGGGGGGGGGGGGGGGGGGGGTTAAACCCCCCCCCCCCCTGGATCCGCCACTGCAGTCCTTTACTTAGTTCCCCGATTTATTATAAAAACAGAACCAGTAATATGTTATTTGAAGTATCGTAAATATCTTGAAGTTCAAATACCTTCGAGGGTTTAAAGTTAGTCCCATGTGGCTACATTATTTATTTGTTATAAAATGTGACCATTGCTAGATGATAAAAAAAAAAAAAACATTTATATCGCATAATATAACCGTTACACTTATTGACTAATAATAGCGCACCATGATGCAATTTCTTCATTTTGTACAAATGAGTGATTAGATTCAATTAACCAAAATGTAAAATCAAATCTCAACAAGACGGTATTATCAACTACCTAGCCTATACAGGGTGGCCCGCAAATAACGGAACGGGGTACTTGCCATACTAAAGACTCATGATGCCCGCCATACTGCATCGAGTAACGATCAACCGTGCGCCATTGTGAGTGTGTATTCAGCTGTGTATAGAGAAGAAGGGGTACTAACAATGGCGCACGCATTGAACGTTACTAGTTGCTATGACGGGCATCATGTGTCTTCATTATAGCAAGCACCCCCCCAGGTAGCAAGCCAACGTTGGTCCAACGTTGGACCAACGTTGTCCAATTTTTTCGGCAACGTTGGTCCAACGTTGTCCGGCAACGTTGGACCAACGATGGTTGCGTACGCCCAATCAACGTTGCTCCAACGTTGCCGAAAACGAAATGCCAACGTTGGATCAACGTTGGTCCATCGTTGAAAAGTTGTTATTTGTCAACGTTGGACCAACGCTTTTCCAACGTTAATCCAAGGTTGGTATTTTGTTGGAGCAGCATTGATTGGGCGTACGCAAACGTTGATCCAACGTCAAAGCAACATGTGTCCAACAAGCATCCAATATGTCTCCAACATGCATCCAACAAGCAGCCAACATTGGACCAACGCTTTTCCAACGTTAATCCAAGGTTGGTATTTTGTTGGAGCAGCGTTGATTGGGCGTACGCAAACGTTGATCCAACGTCAAAGCAACATGTGTCCAACAAGCATCCAATATGTCTCCAACATGTCTCCAACAAGCATCCAACGTTGGTCCAGCGTAATTCACCAACATTTCTCCAACGTTGGTCCAACGTTGATCCAACGTTGGTCCAACATTGGACCAACGTCTCACCGTACTAAAAAAATTTAATTAATATTCATATGACACGCCTATTGGTGATATCTAGAACATCCTATCCTAGCTTTCCCTTTACCTAAGACTAACCTAACCCTAACCCTATTCCTAGTCCTATTCCTATCCCTATCCATATAGTCCTATTCCTATTCCTACACTCACTACATCTACATCATCCACTCAGCTTTATATAACCTAGCTTCTGTGTTAATATTTGTTTGATGGTTGGTATTTCGATAAAGTTGAATGTTTGGATAAAGTTTTAAGAATTTACACAAATACATCATGGAAACAAACCTTTAGAATGTTTTTGTAGATAAATAACTTACATATATTTCAAATAATGAGTAAATAATAACATTGGATTCATTCTGAACAATCAAATAACATGATTATTAATGCTTTTTGCAGTCAATGATAACCACTCATGAATATTCATGAATAATAACCAACGTTCATCCAACGTTGAACCAACGTTGATCCAACGATGGCATACATCCTGCTTTCAGCAGCTAATTTTAAATCCTTTTATTATGCAAGGGGGTTTTGACCACCTGTGCTACGAGTAAAAAAATTACCTTTTCTAACATAACAGCTACATGTAGTGAACAACAGATGTGAAATGTTGGATTCTCGTTGGAATAACGAACGTTTCACTGTGGGTTACCGATGTCGATCCAACGTTGCTCTAACGAGATTGTCCAACCTCCATTTCACTTTGAGTTACCGATGTTGATCCATCGCATGGTGTTGTAATATAATACAAGTAGGCGAAATGCCATGTGTAACTCTGGCATAACAATAATAAATACTGGTAAATTACAAACTTGAGTGTCAGGGTAGACTACCCGACACCCAGAAGATGGAACCAGGGGATTATTCTGCCCCTTTCGTACGGTTGTCATCCCCTATTGTAAGACCGACATTTACCTTATGCAAAATGGTTTAACGTGCTAGTGCCAGGGTGGACTACCCAACGCCTAGATGATACCAAGGGATTATTCTGCCCTAAATGGTATTCATCTCTATCACAAATCTAATCTATCCGGTGGTCTGAGAGTAGACGTCGAAGTGGGTAGCGCCTGTCACGTTCTTGCGAGGGCGGCTTCACCTCACTCCAGCACGCTTCTGGGACCTCCGTTTCCTCGTTTACTGGAACATGGATGTTACCTTCAGGTGCGCGACGCTTCTTTAGATGATGTCTGTTCCGGCGATACCGCCCACCTTTCTCACTCTGGATGTGGTACGAGCGGGGCGTTGAATCTTGAGTTGTCACTACGCCAGGTTTCCATTCTTTTCCCACTTGGTAGTACACACGTTCTCCAGACTTCAACACCGGCAGCGACTTGGCACCCTGGTCATAGTATCGCTTCTGCCTCTTCTGGAGCTCTTTCTTCCTACTAGCTATGCACCGTTGATAACGAACAGTACAGTTCTCAATAAAGCGTTTTCTGGATGGTATATCCGGTCACACATCAACCGTGAAGCTCGCCTCCCAAAATGGATTCAAATTAGCATTTCTACAACACAGGTCATGGCGAATCGAATCAGACATACAGTCACTTTCACTTCAGACACCATGTTGTAATATAATACAAGAGGCACACGAGTATAGTTGAAAGCTTACTTTATTAACTGCTTGTAGATCGATGGCCCAACTCATACATGGTCTCTTGACACCCGATATCGATCCTATATGGTAATTCACCGGGGATGGCGCACTTCTATTTATGATTGTAATTCTACTTGAGTCCACTCATTACTGTTGGTCTAACGAGATTGTCCAACGTCTTTTTCACTGCGAATTACCGATGTTGATCCAACGTTGGTCCAACGAGATTGTCCAACGTCTTTTTCACTGCGAGGTACCGATGTTGATCCAACGTTGGTCCAACAAGATTGTCCAACGTCTTTTTCACTGCGAGTTACCGATGTTGGTCCAGCGTTGCTCCAACGAGATTGTCCAACGTCAATTTCACTGCGAGTTACCGATGTTGGTCCACCGTTGGTCCAACGAGATTGTCCAACGTCCATTTCACTGCGAGTTACCGATGTTGGTCCAACGAGATTGTCCAACGTCTTCTTCACTGCGAGTTACCTATGTTGGTCCAACGTTGGTCCAACGAGATTGTCCAACGTCTTTTTCACTGCGAGTTACCGATGTTGATCCAACATTGGTCCAACAAGATTGTCCAACGTCCATTTCACTGCGAGTTACTGATGTTGGTCCAACGTTGGTCCAACGAGATTGTCCAACGTCTTTTTCACTGCGAGTTACCGATGTTGATCCAACGTTGGTCCAACGAGATTGTCCAACGACTATTTCACTGCAAGTTACCGATGTTGGTGCAACGTTGGTCCAACGAGATTGTCCAACGTCCATTTCAGTGCGAGTTACCGATGTTGGTCCAACGTTGGTCCAACGAGATTGTCCGACGTCTTTTTCACTGCGAGTTACCGATGTTGGTCCAACGTTGGTCCAACAAGATTGTCCAACATCCATTTCACTGCGAGTTACCGATGTTGGTCCAACGAGATTGTCCAACGTCTTTTTCACTGCGAGTTACCGATGTTGGTCCAACGTTGGTCCAACGAGATTGTCCAACGTCTTTTTCACTGCGAGTTACCGATGTTGATCCAACATTGGTCCAACAAGATTGTCCAACGTCCATTTCACTGCGAGTTACCGATGTTGGTCCAATGTTGGTCCAACAAGATTGTCCAACGTCTTTTTCACTGCGAGTTACCGATGTTGGTCCAACGTTGGTCCAACGAGATTGTCCAATGTCTTTTTCACTGCGAGTTACCGATGTTGATCCAACGTTAGTCCAACAAAATTGTCCAACGTCTATTTCACTGCGAGTTAACGATGTTGATCCAACGTTGGTCCAACGAGATTGTCCAACGTACATTTCACTGCGAGTTACCGATGTTGGTCCAACGTTGGTCCAACGAGATTGTCCAACTTCTTTTTCACTGCGAGTTACCGATGTTGGTCCAACGTTGATCCAACGAGATTGTCCAACGTCCAACGAGTTCCAACGAGTTTGCAAGTTTCCGACGTTGGTCCAACGTTGGCTTGCTACCTGGGCCCGTTCCGTTATTTCTGGGCCACCCTGTATACTAATTTAAAAACAAAACGAAGGTTGATAACTTTGATTATCCCAATGTTATTCTGAGTTGGTTATACGTAATGTAACGTATGAGCAGTGCATGGCGTAGATATAGCTAATGGGGAGGAGGGAGGGGGGGGGGGGGGGGGGGAGGGGGTAGCACGTGCTCCCTAAGCTTGATAAAAGACATTACAAACATAAGGGGGCATCCTAACAAAATATTTACATACATACAGTAGTTTAATTCGCGTGTCCTCAATCAGTCGTTCTGACCACGCTACTCCACGCACGGCTACATGTCTATGAGGCAGCAATTCTGATTTGTAGAGACCTTGGATCCATCTGGTAAGCATGGTAACGGTGAATATTTTGTTAATTTTATTTTGGTAAATCAGTCATTTAATATTCATATATTCATAGTTTCATGGAGACATTGTTCATAATTAAACAAAAATTAATTATAATTATAGGATCGTAATCCCCTTCCATTTAATACTATATCAATACTGACCGGATGTGGCGGAAGAATTAAAGGGATATGTCTAGTAAGTGTTGATAAAATGTGTATGTTCAGATAATGTCCACTATTAAAGTAATGTAATGTGTGAAATTCAATAGTAAATGAATGTCAAATGAACGAGTTACGAACGAAAATGCAAAGTGTATTTGTCAAGAATAATTATATCAGAAGTGATAGAGTTCTAAGTAACAATAGTCGATGTCGATGTTGACAATGCTATAGATCACTTTAATACCTGTATTTTTAGTTGGCAATGAAGAGGCAATATCATTCAAATCATTGGGTTCAGGCCAGTTTATTAAACACTCATTTAAACACGTATTATTTAGCCAAATGACAAGGATCAATTATGAATAATGAACAGTCAAACAGTATAGTCTAATGTCAGAATGAATATAATATTAGTAACACAGAGGAAAGAAATGGGATTTCTCTGGGATTCGAACCCAAGACCACCGAATTGCTAGACCGGCGCTCTGAAACTATTTAGGTTTCAGGGACGAGCACCGCATACCGTAGTTAGGGTTTTTCTATAGCTCAGTCGGTAGAGCACCGCACGGTCTAGCAATCCGGAATTCTTGGGTTCGGATCCCGGAGAAATCCCATTTTCTTAGCTCTTTTTCAATTATATTTGATGATATTTCTGGTCAGTTTCTCGATATGTTTGATTTAGATAATATTATTACATGTACCATGATTTCTGGGTACTTACGCAGGTTGATGTTAACCCTGCTAAAATAATATCCTTCCCGTTGGCATCTGAAAAGAAAAATTCTTTATAGTTTCAACCAACTAAAACAAAAAATGCCCTTCATTTTATGGTTACCATGACAACGTCAAGTGACCAATGGGGTTAACTCAAATGTTTTATTCAAATGTTTGCAAATATGGTGAAAACCGGATAAAATGTGAAAGAGGCGTCCGAAAATAATTATGTCAGGATGCACACTTTGTCCCTCCCTTATAATTATATATTTATCATGTTTATAGGGTTAACTAACGATGCAATTAATACAATTAAAAGTATACTGCAGGAACAGCTCATGCATAATTTATGCTAAAACAAATCCATGCGATTTATAATGTCTTGATCATTATTGACTATTCATTATGACTTACATACAGTGTGATTACAAAAAAGGAAACCTGACGTTCTCGGCCCATAGTGCAAAGGAAATTAACCAGCTCACTTTGAATAAAAGCATGGGGATTTATCTTTCAAAGGATACACCATTTACCCCAAATAACTTCACGTATCAATGCATATAATGGCGCCCGTTTGTAAATCATTTTAAAACGCCCGTGTCCAAGTAAATGACACGGTTTTATTTAAGTGGATGTGTCAATTGGCCACGCCAATAAAATCTGGATTCCATTTTTTTTACTCACACTGGTTAAAAAAAATAATGTGTTCAAAATAATTTTGCAAAAAAAAAAAAATAATGTTGGTAATTCGTCTATATGTTCCTCTTATTACCTGTGTTATACCAAAGGTTATTTCAAACTATTATATGCAATGTCACAGGAAATCTTATATGGATACGAAGATGAAAATAACAAATTACTTGTACACATTATATTGAACATCCCGAATGTTATAATATGACCATGAAGTCGCTGTGATTAGTTTATCCTCTTTTTTTATTAAGTGAACTAGTAAAATTTAAGTTAAAGTATGCGATTTTGCCATTTCCTGAATAAGTGTACGTTAATCTACCATCTGTGAAATTTTAAGCGTCAGAAATAATTTTGAACATGTTTTGAACATTTTCATTGTATAAAAATGATCGGATTACAGCGCCTGAATGGACGCCGATCTGTTAACGATCGGATTACAGCGCCTGAATGGACGCCGATCTGTTAACGATCGGATTACAGCGCCTGAATGGACGCCGATCTGTTAACGATCGGATTACAGCGCCTGAATGGACGCCGATCTGTTTAATGATCGGATTACAGCGCCTGAATGGACGCCGATCTGTTTAATGATCGGATTACAGCGCCTGAATGGACGCCGATCTGTTTAATGATCGGATTACAGCGCCTGAATGGACGCCGATCTGTTAACGATCGGATTACAGCGCCTGAATGGACGCCGATCTGTTTAATGATCGGATTACAGCGCCTGAATGGACGCCGATCTGTTTAATGATCGGATTACAGCGCCTGAATGGACGCCGATCTGTTTAATAAGCGGCCCATTTCTCTCTTATTTTAAATTTGCTTCAGCCATGTTGCAAATCTTTGGCGTTCAATTTGAGACAGTTTGTTTGGTCTAAATATGACACATTATATACTATTTGATAGGTAATGACTTCTTTTTTAATGTCATCTGAGAATTAGCACAGTCAGTTTTCCTATCTAATTGGTGGTTTTGTGGTGCAAGGTTACATATAGAAAAACAATAACACAACCTTATTTTGCGGTTGGAATTTTAGTAAAGCTTACAATATAAATTTACAATCTAAATTCCGTGTATAGTTAATGTATTTCATATTTAGCTTCATTTATCTCGGATATTAATACATTAACAGAAAATTATAAACCGAACACAAAAATTAACTACCCCCTAAACAATTGCCCATAATTTCATAACCGAGAATCGTTTCAAGATTTCGTCTTGCCAACATATCCCTATGGTAGTTAGGAAAACAATGTGTAAAATTAAGAGGTAACCATTAATCATGGTTGAGTGAGCACACATTACAGCGAAAAATAGTCATATTTCTAAATTCGCAAAAGTATTATCATCATTACAAATTATCGAGTATTGGAAAATTAAAAAATACACTGTTTTACAATTGCGATTAATGCATCGAACAGCATTGTTTCATAAACCATAATCAATGCATTCTGCCACATGTGCTGTTTCACAACAGTCTACAGGAACGCACAATACCTTGTGACTTTTGAATTGGGCCATTTTGTCTTTAATCTGTGCTCATTCAGCCATAAAGTGATGAATATCTCTGATTTTCATACATATCGAACACAACAACTGTACCAATATTGTGGTAAGATGAAATCTTGAAACAACGATCGATTATGAAATTATGAACAGTTGTTTAGGGGGGTAGTTACTTTTTGTGTTTGGTTTATAAAGAATATAATTACAATTAATACATCATTGATATTGATCATTGATCAATCAAACATACATATATTTTGATATGTTTGTGGTTGGGATGTGAACAAAGCTAAGTTTAAAGTACTTAATCCATATACACATATTAAAGAATAAAAATAGCAAAATAATGTTACTAAATGAATAAAATCAATTAATTTTACAACTTACTTATTTGAGGAAACATTAAACACATGTAAAAGAGACTTCCATAGTTGGAATAAGATTTTTTTTGTCGAGCCGAACCTCTTTATCAATTTCATAACTAATTAGTTTTTAATAAAGCTTAAAGGGATCTAGTAACTTTGTTGAGATGTGCAAAAACTGATGAATGGTTGATGCAATGTATATACTGTTGTTATCTCATATGTCCTCAGGGTATTGTGTGAAAATTTCAGGTCAAATGGACAATGTATGGCCAAGTAATGAGCGAAAATGCAAAGTGATATTGGGTGATATTCACCAACTCACTGCATTCACTTTGTACAGGGATGAAAATCTCGCCCGGAGATTTTCTTATCTAAATACTTCAATCATACATATCTTTGTAATGAAAGGGAAATTTGAAAAACCGAAAGCTGTCCCATGATTTTATTGTTAATACGAATACAACAAGGTATAAAGGAACCGCTAGAATTACAATTTTATTTTGAGGATTTGGACAATGTTACTAAGTCCCTTTAATGTAACTTTACAAATATTACAGAAAATCAAAAACAAATAAAGTTATATAATTACAATATATCAATAAAATCAAATGCGTAACGTCTAATTACAAATGTCACCTGCCGTCACCTGGTACCACGAAACCCTAATAAAATCGTCAAATATAAAGCTGAAAATTGGGAAATAGCTGATTTTGGTATACTGCACTGTCTATTCTAACCCCTTTAATATCATGCTTGTTTATGATATTTTTGCCAAATACATTAATTAGCAAAGGATAATTTGTTTTTCTTTTATAACCGGAACGATGAGATGTAATTAACATTAATGTTGTTAACATTAATGTAACATTAATGTAACATTCAGGAATACCCAAATCAGAAATTCAAATATTGCGACTTTATGAGGGTGCTGTGGTGACAAGCTACGATATAATTGTAATATATCAATAATGAATAGGTAATCATCACAATACACCAATGACACTAAATAATTTACATATAAATTACATAACTAAATAAATAAAGCTTTGCTTGTATCTGAAAATGCGTTAAATATGACATAAACTGACAAATTGATAGTATGTAATTAAAATATTTTAATAAACGTAATTACTTTACAACTCAATGAAAAGAGAAATGCGACAAAAATGATGTTTTAATAATTTAAATCATTTTCGTATATGTTTTATATACAGCTCTATTTACATAAAATATCAAAGCCAAATAACAGTATTGGGAACCGTTCCACCCACGTCAAATTAAAAATATGCTTTCATCTCCTGCCATGTGAAAAAAATATATCATAACTAGTCTGTTAATGTAACGATTTTCACAAAAACTGCTTTAACACTTATACTATTTCAGCAATTTCAGCAAAACGTTAGAGTCTTTTACCATAGATTCAAGACTGTATCGAATATGCAACAGCTAAATAGAGTGTCCCAGAAAAAAACGAAACCGGATTTCATGGCAGAAATTTTCTTATTTTCTTATTTCAAAATAAGTACGTTTACTACCCTAAAAACTCACCCAAACTTGCAATTTCTCGGCGTGCAAATGGAATTTTGGTAACGCCAATGTCCATTGTTTTAATTCAGTCATACGTGAATTATGTGTTATAAGTTGTACATCAAATGAAAGAAGAGAAACAGAGCTTTCCAATTTATGTATATCTTTCTGCCATGAAATCCGGTTTCGTTTTTTTTCTGGGACACTCTGTATAAGCGCACATATGCACGGCATGTGGACTTGTCGTCCAATATCCAGCCCGGCGAAGAGGGCGGTGTATTTAGGCCCAACTTGGAGTGGAGCGCTGGCGGCGTGCATTAAAGGTTCGGATTTTACGACGCAAGCATTAACAACTAGATGGATCTTCGACTGCGCGCAGTCGAAAATGATGCCTCCGCCATTACGCGATTTATATCAAGCCCAAATCAACATGTACACTGAATTAATTCTGTCAACTCGATTTGATGGTACTCTGTCTTTTAGATCTTGACATATCACAATTATGAGCTATAAGTGACCTTGACCTTTGACCTCATGACCCCCAAAATCTAATCAGTTCATTGGCTCTCCAAGGAACATACATGTACCAAGTTTGGTCATAATCCGTCAATCCGTTCTTGAGATAACGCGATCACGAGCTATTTTTGCATATATAATGAGTTTTGTGACCTTTGACCTTTGACCTCATGACCCCAAAATCTAATCAGGTCATCGGCCCCCCAAGATACATACATGTACCAAGTTTGGTCATAATCCGTCAATCCGTTCTTGAGATAACGCGATCACAAGCTATTTTTGCATATATAATGAGCTCTGTGACCTTTGACCTTTGACCTCATGACTCCAAAATCTAATCAGATCATCGGCCCCCCAAGATACATACATGTACCAAGTTTGGTCAGAATCCGTCAATCCGCTCTTGAGATAACGCGATCACGAGCTATTTTTGCATATATAATGAGCTCTGTGACCTTTGACCTTTGACCTCATGACCCCAAAATCTAATCAGATCATCGGCCCCCCAAGATACATACATGACCCAAGTTTGGTGAAAATACGTTAATCGGTTCTTGAGATAACGCGATCACGAGAACGGGACGTACGTACGGACGTACGTACGGACGTACGGACGGACGTACGGACGGACGGACAACCCGAAAACATAATGCCTCCGGCTACTTCGTTGCGGAGGCATACAAATAATATTTCAACAATATTGATCAATAAGTTTAACCAATATAGATGATTTCGTTATTTCGTTATTTTGTTATTTGGCTTTGACAAATATTACATAAAATAACAAATGAGTACGGATGATAATTATAATACATCAATATAATGACTTTACATGTTAATGATATACATGATACACAAGTCGAGTATGTCATAATTGTGATATATATATTAATATCTAATATCTCATAACTATAAACATTTCCAAATGACTAATAAATAGTTTATAATTTCGATGCGTTAACTCAATCAATAAATTTACATCTGAACGAAACCAAAATATTGCTCTATAGCAAAGTGCCCAGCACTATCAGTCAAAGTCACTGAAATAAGTCAAATAAATATCAAGAATGTATTCAGAAAGAACGCAGTTGGTACGGATTGAAAGAACAAATAAAATGGGGGAAACAACCAACTTTTTGTCATTCATTTTAACAATAATGATCTCATATTCATGTTATTATTAGATGTTAGTAAGTTCCTCAAACTCTAGTGTGGCTCTTGCTCCATAGGCAGTTGCATAGCCCACGGCTGTGATCGGCAATGCATTCGCCTCATCACTGAAATCTAAGAGATGTGCATGGCCCACATACACAACCACAGCTCCTGAAGCTAACATACCGGAACCGGTCAACTTGACTGTCAAGGTGATATTAACATACTGCGAACCACAGAGGGGCGAAGGAGCCAATGTTAGACCAGGATACTTTCCGTCAGCACCATGTTTGGTCATGTTGGTATGGCCCGTGCCGCTGTGCCCGAAAACTGTGCACAATTAAAGGAGACATTATACGAAATTAACTTGTATGTCAACTCCGATATAGTCATGCAATATGGCTAAAAATAACTGTTTTACAATTATGGTGCGCATAGGTGCGTACAAGTAAAATTAATATCTAAGAATACAATGACACAGTTCTTTACTTTATACAGCGGCCCAAAAGGACACGAAAGTAAGACAATGTGCTCGAAAAACAGACTAGTCTGCTCCAAAATATGGTGAATTTGCAAAATGTGAAATTTTGCTTGAAATTTTTATGAATAAGCCCCAAATGATAATACTTTCGTCAAAATAGCTTGGAAAGTAAAATTTCCCGGAAATGAGAAGACTTAATTATCGATAATATTCATCCAATAATGAGGTGCTCTTTACAGCTTCCAGTCGCGTTACGAACATAATAATATCAAGTACCGGTATGTGTTTAGAACCTGAGTCTGCTATGATTGTTATACCAGAAATATCATCTTATCTGGTTACCAGTTCCAGTGAATGGTCAGAACTCTGCTCTTTGCATAAATTGTTCCGGGTTCGAAACCTTTAGGTGACCATAAATGTCAGTCACAGACAGTCATAACGAGTTTCAATTATAATTGATTGAGGTCGTATATGAAAACAAATAACCAGCTTACTAACCGACCGACCGACCGACCGACCGACCGACCGACCGACCAACCAACCAACCAACCAACCAACCAACCAACCAACCAACCAACCAACCAACCAACCAACCAACCAACCAACCATCCAACCAACCAACCAACCAACCAACCAACCAACCAACCAACCAACCAACCAACCAACCAACCAACCAACCAACGGCGTCGATTTCTTCTCGCCATGGGGGGGGGGGGATGATTCGTCATTTTGACCATCTCTGGCGAGGGAGCGAAGCGACAACCCAGCAGCGTGCCCGGGTTTTTATGGTTGAGGGGGGGGGGGGGGGGGCAAAGCTTTTGAATTAACCTGTTTAGAAATTGGAAGATTATTAAGTGCACATTGCAAGCATCACATTATGAGCTGGGTTTGTCCAATATGAACTTTAGCTTGATAGAAACTATATTGCAAGCATTCTGATGGAACCCTGAATAGCATCAGTCATGGGATACCCACATTGGGAAGCTTATTGGGGGTCCAGGGGGCAGAGCCCCCGGAAGCTTTGGGATTTGTAATATCCAGATATAAAGATGTTGTCTATATGTAAATATAGAGTAAACTATTCTTTAGTTAATTGGCTTTTGAATTAGCTGTATAGAGACTGGAAGATTATTAAGTGCACATTGCAAGCATCCTGTTATGATGAGGGCACTGTCCAAGTATGGATGAATTTTAGCCGGATAGATAAATACTGTCGATTGCAATAATCCTGATCGAACCCTGAATAGAATAAGTCAAGTGATACCCACATTGGAAAACTTATTGGGGGTCCAGGGGGCGGAGCCCCCGGAAGCTTTGGGATTTGTAATATCCAGAAATACAATTAACTATTGAATAGTTAGCTCAATTTTAGTGAGCGAAGCGCAAACGCACAGTGGGTCAGGATCGCCTGAAAGTTTGCCAAGAGAGAAGTTCTGAATAAAACTATTTAATGAGTACAGGGCTGGTAGTGGGGGTTCCAGGGGCGCAGCCCCGGAAGATTTTGGATTTGGGCAGTTTAGCATTATCAAAAAGTGGTTTAAAGAAGACAATAGTTACAACTTCCATTCATGAGAGGGGGTAATGCTCCTTAATTTTAATGTTATTATATATTTTTGAACCCCAAATATTGGGGGGGGGGGGGGGGGGTGATAATACAGGCCATCCCCCCCACCTGAAATATTGGGGGGGGGGGGTATATCCCCCCCCCCCCCCATCCCCCGTGATCGACGCCCCTGCAACCAACCAACCAACCAACCAACCAACCAACCATACATTTTACTCTATCGACACTGCGATGATAATTACCTAGATGGTAACTGGTTGTGAGACTGTTACTGGGATCACCAAGGGATGAAGCTAGCAGTATGTGGACATCTCTATCAGCTTTCACTCGGATCCGGACCGTCAAGTTCTTCTGCATTTCTGCTGGGACGCCTAATTCCGATGGAAAGTAGAAGTCGTCCGCTACCATGGGTAGTCCCTCATTGATCCAAGGCGGGGCTGTGATTCAATTGGGACAAGTAGTATCTGTTATGGCTGCTCATGACAAACCAACACAAGTCGAACTACTTAATTAGTGTGACTATAATATCTGGATATTTGTTCTCGAAACCGGACCTGCCGGGACGTTAATTCCGCGGGAAAGTAGAAGTCGGCCGCTAATGGCGAAGCTATTATTCAATAGAGATGTTTTTATATGGCTACACGTGAGAAACTATAACAAGCCGAACTACGTGACTATTTTAAATGGAGACTCAAACCGGACCTTAAGATTATGTTGCATTTCCGCGGGCACGAACAATTATGGGGGAAAGTAGAAATCTTCTACTATCGGAGCAGTCCATCCTTAATTCAAGGGGGAGCTGTCATTTAATATATAATTCACTTCAAATTACGTCATATAAGTGTTTTTCACCTGACAAGCAAGGAAAACAAAAAGATCTTCGCCTCTTAGATGCCCGAAAATGATATGTCTTTAATGGTTTAGGCCGAAAATAACATGAACAAAAAAAAAAAAACATGGGGGAATTGGGGGCTGCAGCCCCGTCACCCCGACTCATACGTGTACGAACTTACATGTCAGACAGTTTATTCCTGTGTAGCCACCAACGCACATGCATGTATATGAGTTTGTGTCGTGAAGTTCAATACAGGTCCCTCCATTTTGGCACGGGGAAGTGGCACAATAATGAATATCTGAAATTGGAAATTGGAAATACAGGATCTTTAATAAAAACATAACATTATCAATAAATTTCAAAGAAACAAACAATTACCAATAATGTTGACAAACAAAAAACCTTTTAAAAGAAAAAAAAAACAGAATCGTATGTAATACTATGACTGATCTACTATGCTATTGCTGACACAAGATATTCTTTGGAATTCCCAAAGGAGGCTGCACTTGTGTAAACCAGACATAGTTTACAAAATGGTCTACCTATGAAGTGCTGATTGTTGCCAAGTAAAAAGCGGAAATCGTATTTGCTAATTTATAATGATATATTTGGTGCTCAACCAGCGACAACTAACGAAGTCACTAAGAACACATACATGTATTTGGTGTCTTTAGCAAATGTATAAGACGTGCATATTATTTCTGTATCAGTTTACAAAATTATGGTGCTCCATGCATAGATGTAGAGCATTGTTGAAACGGGTGTCTACATACAAGTTATTTCTGAGTTCCAGTCATAAAGTGCAATATTTATAACGATTTCAGTCTGTGGTTGGTCATATTCGATCGTTTTTAATGTGTAATTAATAATTGAACACCAGCCTTATAACCATCATCCAGGGACGGGCGTTTATAGTCGATTTTGGCTAAACTGAGATCTGCATATCATCTTGTATGTCTGAGCCTTATCTACGTATGTGATTATAGACTTTCAGAGTCATAATAATTATTTCTAATTTAGAGCATATTTATCGAAAAAGAGAGCTATAATATTGGGTTTTTACAAGGTTCTCAAACTTAAAACGTGATTATCCCCGTAACTTGTGCAACAAGTGACTTAGAACCCGTTTCTTTCCCAACCAATTATTGTTTTTTTTTTCTATCCCCTAAATCCTAACATTCCTCCTTTGTAAGACAATAATAAGGAAATGGAATGGGACATACACAGGCATTTGACGCTAGCATCATCCTTGTGCTCGCGATCAGTTACGGCGACGAGAATTTCGCCAGCGGACGAGGTGCACTCGTCCAGTCGGCTCTCCGTATTAACGCATTGCAGATGGTTCATCCAGATGGTACCACTGCTGCTGCCTTCCCCGAAATGCGCGTCATTAAACCTTGCTATCCAGCCTTTGAAACCTAGTTGTCGACATGCAACCTCCGCTGTTGCATCGTCCCATCCTTCGTCGCTAACCGTCCCCCATTGCCCGCTATTGTAGACCTCCACCCGCCCTTCATAGAATGCTCCTCCGTTCGCCAGCCGTAAATCACCTAAGAGAAGACAAACTGAAAGTTTACCACCAAATCTAAACACGAGCAAATAATAGGCTTACTACCCTTAGATTAGAATCCCAAATGCATCACTCATGTACTGTACATATTTTGAATGGAATGCGTTCCAAATCTGTGTATTCAGCACAGTAAGATTGATTCCGCGCCATTATGTCACATAATTAAGCTCGACCGGTATAAATCTCTGATAACATGCGATTGTTTGGTTGCCAAATCATCATGTCATTGCTGACTTATATAAAAGTCTTGATAATGTACCTTTAAAATCACGTGCTTCTCAAAATATTTCACTTACTATAGTTTTTCATTACTTCACAAATAAATTACTTCTTGAAACGCCTTCTGAACCAAATCTGTACTATCCCTTGAAGTATGGTGATCAGAGTAAGATAATCTATATACCCAATACTCAATTTTGACTTTTGATAATAAAAACATTATACGTTACCGTTGGCATAGACCCTGGAGTCGGGTGTCTCGCAGTACCAGCCCTTGTATCCTGGCGGACAGTCGCAGTAGAATTCACCCGCAAGGTCGATACATGGAGCATCTCGGAGACATGGTGATGATGCGCAATCGTCAACATCTGGCAAGTTATACAGTGAAAATACAGTAATTAAGTATTATCAATCATTTTATACCATTATTTGAAATGAAATGATAATCGCCTTGCTGTAACTTCACCAACAGGAAAACAACCGTATGTTATGCTATTATCAGTTAAATAAGACTTCCTATATTATAAGCATCTTTGACTATTTTACCAATACATTATTATGGGTATTGCAATAGTTCACCAAACGAGTGTTTATTTCATAATGTATACATTTTTTCAAGGCAAATATAACACTCATGCATTCTTGATGAGGCAATCTTTACCGAACAATTTTTAACAAGTTCAGATGGAACCGTTCTGTTCCTGTTTGTCCGAGGAAAGCCAATAACACTGCCGTTAGCTATCCAATGCTCTCCCGATATTAAGCAGAATGAAATTGTTTGTAAGTAGCCCTATACAGGTACCGCCACAAATATGGGAATCCGTTGCAATTCATATACCTCAATATGTATCTATGGTATATGCATGTATTTCAAATACGTGTGATTATTAGTACAAAAAGCCTTCATATCACGAAAAAAGACCGCTTATGTGTGTTTTAAAATGGCTGTTTTGCTCGGATCTCCGATAACTATTTATCTGTAAATTGTTCAAGCCCTTAGTTCTTTAGCGCTGCAAAGATCCTTTTTTTTTTGGGGGGGGGGGGGGGGTATTTCAATATATACGTACGAATGCATGTTACGCCTGCATCTTTGTCGTGGGTACATGAACTAGATGTGAGCGTTGCAGAAGAACATAGGTCAAGACGGCGCTCGAGTCCAGTGCTGCATCCTGGATTCTCAAGCCAGATCGACCCGGTGCCCTGTCCAAAGTACGCGTTCGTTCTTTTCGCCTCTCTGTCCTCGAAGCCGAGCTGTCTGCAGGCGACATCGGCAGCCTTGTCGTCCCAGCCAGTAGAGCAGACCGTTCCCCAGGCACCGCTGTGGTAGATCTCCACACGCCCTTCGTGAAACGCAGCCCCGCCTACAAGTCGTATATCACCTACGTTGAGAACAATGCAGACGTTTAAGCAAGTACAAACCTGCTAAAACAAACTAGCATACATCTTAGACTAGTGAACAATATAAAAACAATAACTCTTCTATCACTACTACTTACGTTTACCACTAACATATTTTCCAAAATATTGTGTTCCACCCTGTATATCAATGTTTGTACACGATTAGCTGATATACAAAATAATTTAGAACAACTTGGAATTATATTAGGCTCTATACTATACATGTATATAAACACGTTCACTAAAGCATGTCAAGGCATGACTTCGTGTTTTTATTTTATGTTATACAATTTTTCATTTCATCAAAGATAAAGTTTGGGCCATTTAAAAATGGAGCTTGTAAAAAAATTGCACTGAATCTGTAATACAAATATAATAACATGTAATATATACGGTTACTAATATCACATGGTATACATTACAAGGCAAAGTAAAGTTTTAGTTTTGTAAGTACAGAAACACACCAACACATACAGAAACAAAATAACTGTGTGAAGAGCACGTTACCTTCAGCAGGGGTATAGGAGGCGGGCAGTTCACAGTAGAACCCAGCATAGTAAGGGGGGCAGGTGCAGGAGAATGTGCCCGTCAGGTCTGTACAGTTCCCTCCGTTTCGACAAGGTGACGGTACACAGTTGTCCACATCTGAAAGTAGAGTGATATTAATAAACACGAGTTGAAAATAGTTGATTGTGATGAATTAAATAAATAACTACATCTTAAAGGGATACCCAGCTAACCACCTGACGTTGGGCCGATGTCCGGAATTTGGTTGCCGGATGTCGGCATATCGCCGTTGGCTCGAGGTTAAAATGTCCGCCAGCCCAACATAGTCTCGACGTCATTTTTGTGATATATTGGCATAAGGTCATTTTCCGACAATGGCCCAACATCATGTCATGAGATGATGTTGGGCCATTGTCGGAAAATGACCTTATGCCAATATATCACAAAAATGACGTCGTGACGATGTTGGGCTGGCGGACATTTTAACCTCGAGCCAACGGCGATATGCCGACATCCGGCAACCAAATTCCGACATCGGCCCAACGTCAGGTGGCTAGCTGGGTAGTTGAGTTTTGGTATAGAGGGCACTTCTTTTGGTGAGATAATGAAAAACTGACTGTCAAATTTGAAAGAACATACAATTTTAATGACAGAATAAACTTTATTTGATCAAAATCGGTTCAGAAACGGCTGAAATATCCATAAACATATTTTTATTCAAAAGTTTCTACGCCAGGGAACATTTTGACTTTTTAGAAAAATAAACAAAAATGCTTATAGACTACTTTGAACAAAATCTAAATAGGTTTTTAAAAAGTTGTTGATGATATCTCCATTGAATCATTTTTTTAACAAAACATCAAATGCACAATTTTGTATGAAAAATGGCTAAAACCAATGATTTTTTTAGAGAGCGCCCTCTTGAGTTGTAACGGCTCTTTTTGAACAGGGGTTTTACTTAGTCGTTTGTAATTGTGTATACTTTTCGAGCATGGTGGAGTTATAACTATTAGTTTGTACCGTAATGGTGCAGGTTTTGGTTACTAAAGTTAAGTTTTACCAATACTCAACTATCCTATTTGCGCATCTAGAACACGTGATCTGACTTACGATTAATTGCAACTTACAATCGATTGTATCTCTTTCTGCAACGGGGCCCAGAACGCATACACAGTACCAAATTAGAACGTTTATCCCATACTTGGAAATAAATCTGAAATGGATAGTACATTTTTGGTCAAACATATTGTAACTAAAACTTGTCAGTTAGTATTAAAAGCTAACAGTTATAATGTAATGATGCTTAAATGGTAGCAAACCATATCAAAGGCTAAGCTACAGGGCTGTTTTTCATTACAAAAAGAAGCGGCAAACACAAGAGGGCACCCTCCAGACAACTCAAGTTTTAACAATTTTTGTTTAAATCAAATTATGTGGATGTGATGTTTGTAAAAAGTTATTATTAAATAGGTAAGAGAGATCATCGAAAACAATTTTAGAACCATTTTGGTATATTTTCAGAAATGTGTAGGATTTATAAAGCAATCAGATATTTCAGCTAAATTATTTCTGACCCGATTTTGATCAAACAAACTTGATTCTGTGATTCAAGTTGTATGCCGTTTCCGGGTTAACACTTGGTTTTTCATCGGCGCCTCTAAACCAGAACTACACCAACCCTTTAAACTGCGGTTTAGGTGAAGTTTAGTTATTGGTTTTAGTTTGTAAAAATATACATTATATTCAAGCAAATATTATGTGTGAGCTTCTATGACGTTATATAGTCAATTTGCAGACATATTGATATATCTCCTGGGAATGACATTTTATCGCAGTGTGTAAAAAACATAATAATGGTGTTCGTATCATAATACGCCATTACTCCGATTGTCATGCTTCTAAGGAATATTTTCATTCTGCGAACTACATACTTTTCAATAGTTTGTTGTCATGTCCGATGTGTAGAAATTGAACATTTCATGTCATATTAGACAGGTGGTTGCGAATGTTTCGGTCATAATCTTAAGACAGCGTCCTTTTAGCTAAGAGGCTATCATGCGGCAACTCAGTTGAAATTTATGCCAGGTTTCGTACGAACATATCTCAGTACCTTCAGTGAAATCGGCTTCTGCATTTTTAGCGTGGGTGCTGCTAATTAATTCAATTGCATTTCCGGGACATTGGCATATCCAATCCCTCGAAGAGGAACATTCCATGCCCCCCTCCACTCCTAATCGAATAATGGTAAACGTACATTGGCAGATGACACCTGAATCCCTTTCGTGGGTGCAGTCCGTTGAATCCCATGCCGGGACACCGGTACACTGATCAAGACGGGTCTCCGTGTCACCGCAACTCGGGTCTCTAAACCAGATTGTACCCGTTCCTGCTAGAAAGTTGCCCCCATACTTTTTGGATCCGAAATCTTCAAATTCTAGCTGTCGACATGCCACTCTGCCCGCCTTGTCATCCCAGCCGTTGTCGCAAACAGTGCCCCATGTATTGCTGTGGTAGATCTCTACTCGCCCCTCATAGAAATGAAGACCCGCTGCAAGACGTACATCACCTGTTTGTAATAAAGGACAACATCATTAATATGTATTTTAGAAAATCAAGCAATCTACCATACAGTCAATACATCTAATTATCAAACGAAACGTTGGAGTCAATCAATCAATCAATTTATCAATGTATATTTAAACATCCATTCTCAATACAAATCATATTCAAATGAAATTGCTGTTTCAAGAAGGCAAACTAAATCGCAGCAACATAACTGGACAATTGTGCAAACCTGCAATTAGATGTAGGCGTACTGATGAACATGTATATTAGTCAGGTGGCTTAGCGTCAAATTTCTTGATTATCGTTACCGGCCGGATAAAAGCGCCATTTTTGACACGCAGCTTCCTTTCGACCTACTAAACAATATTAGAGGGGGAGCCCAAGGCAAAAATTGCGTTTAGGGGCGTTGGGGGCGGGGGCGCTGTACCGGAGCCCCCAATTGATATTTAACGTAAAATCACAGTAATTATTCTTCATTCAATTACATTTGATGATCTAAAATGAAATACTAAACCTACTGAACAATATTAGAGGGGTAGCCCAAGCCAACAATTGCGTTTGGGGGCGTTGGGGGTGGGGGCGCTGTACCATAGCCCCCAATTGATATTTAATGTAAAATCACAGTAATTATTCTTCATTCAATTACATTTGATGATCTGAAATGAAATACTAAACCTACTAAACAACATTAGAGGGGTAGCCCAAGCCAAAAAATTGCGTTTAGGGGCGTTGGGGGGCGGGGGCGCTGTACCGGAGCCCCCAATTGATATTTAATGTAAAATCACAGCTGTAATTATTCTTTATTCAATTACATTTGATGATCTAAAATGAAATTTGTAAAGGTTTTGAAATAACTTGATCAAAACCAGTGCCTTTTTTTTGGGGGGGGGGGGGGGGGGCGTTTTTTTGGTTTACTTATTTTGTTTTTGTTTACTTATTTTTTTACTTTTGTATATGTTAGGATGTAAAATCATAACAGTAAATGACCCCAGATTAGAAGTAGTGGGGTGGATGTTTTGTATGTTGGGAGCGGGAGGGGGGGGGGGGGGGGGGGCACGTAAAGTTTAATTTATGTGGAGCACACTATATATTTTTTAAATACACTTTTTAAATTATGTACGTGCGCCCTTTGCTCTTTATTGTTGTTATACACTCCATGTCATTAAATGACAGGGGCCAATTTTGGAACGGGGCTTCCTTATAGGACACATTAAATGATATCAGGGTGGAAGCCCTATGTAAATATTGGGAATAAGCCTGTGGGGGTACATGTGAGGGGGGGGGGGGCAGGGAGATTTTTGTTTAATTTCAATGCGATAATACAGTTGATTCTTGAAAGACAATACAAATTATGTGCATGAATAACAAAATAGCTTATCCAATTACCAGTGCCGGGAGTACTTCCGTCATGGTGGCGGGGGTGGGGGGGGGGGGGGGGGGGGGGGCTGGGCTGTACCCCCACATTGGTGTATAAATCAGGTAAGTATTTGAATAACTGGTACACATTGTGTCTGGCAAAAACAAAACACATGTTTTCTTTTTAAACTGCATGACTGGAGATCGCGCCCCCATGTTGCCATCTCATTGAATGACACTATTGGATTAATCGCATAATCAATTGAGATGTAAAAACAAAATAATCATGACAATACCTAGTACTGAGGGGTCAAAGTTTGGTGTGTGTATAATGAACTGGCTGCTGTCAAGCCACCATTAATAGTTGAATGAGTGTTGTGGTGGATGGTTGAGTACAACTAAACTAAACTTCACTCCATGTTGTCGTACCAGAGCGCGACACTTATCCAGTTGAGGGTTGCCTAGATGACAAGTGGATTGATCAGGCGCTCCCTCTTCTTGAGAAGGAGAAGCTGAGTAGTGAAGATGATATCTCATGGGCTGCCTATCACGCCTCAAAGCATGGGCGTCGATCACGGGGGAGATGTATTATTATCACCCCCCCCCCCCCAATATTTCGGGTTCAAAAATATATAATAACATTAAAACAAAGGAGCATTGCCCCCTCTTATTCATTATGTGAAAGTTGATACTGAAGTCTTCTTTAAACCACATTTTGATAGTGCTAAACTGCCCAAATCCAAAATCTTCTGGCGGCTGCACCCACTGGAACCCCCATTAAGGTTATTTGACCCAGTACCGCCCCTGTACTCATTGAATATTTGTATTCAGGACTTCTCTCTATACCCATTAAAATTGAGCTAACTATATATCTAACTATACAATAGATAACTGTATAGTCCTTAATGCGTGTGGTTTGCGGTTGCACCATGTGAGAGGCGAAGATTGGTGAGTCCTGAAAAGGAATATGGTAGTCATAGAAAGGACTGTAGGTAGTCCTAGAAAGGACCGTTGGTAGTCCTAGAAAGGACTGTTGGTAGTCCTAGAAAGGACTGTTGGTAGTCCTAGAAAGGACTGTAGGTAGTCCTAGAAAGGACTGTTGATAGTCCTAGAAAGGACTGTTGGGAACTTGGGATAGTCCTGAAAAGGACTGTTGGTATTCTTTCTAGGAGAGTCCTAAAAAGTACTGTTGGTATAGTCCTAGAAAGGAATGTTGGTATTGCGAGGAGAGGGTGGATGGTAGGAGGGGCTCGACGTTTTGAATAGGTTGACTATCCGTCGTCAGGAGATGTATAGTCCTTCCCGTGCCAATGTTGGCACATAAGGCAGCGCCCATCTCCGATTCAATTAGCCCTAGGCCACAAGCTACAAAATCTAGCGAAAGCTACAGAAGGGGGTCATTCTTCTGGTAACTCGTGTGATTAACTTTTCCTTCTCCATTCTATAAATGCTGATCCCCTGGCAAGAAGGCAGAAGGTAGCATTGTTGCATTTTTAAAGTCTTTGGTATGACCCGGTGTGGGTTCGAACCCGGGACGTCCCGTGTATGAGGCGGACACTCTAACCGCTATGCCATCATGCTCGGTATTTACATACAGACAACATTTCTGGATATTACTGTACCCAAAGCTTCCGGGGGCTCCGCCCCCTGGACCCCCAATAAGATTCCCAATGTGGGTATCCCTTGACTGATTCTATTCATGGTTCCATCAGGATGCTTGTAATCTATGTGTCTATCAGGCTTAAGTTCATCCATACTTGGATAAAGCCCTCCTCATAAATGCATAATGCTTGCAATGTCCACTTAATAATCTTCCAATTTCTAAACAGCTAAATCAAAAGGCTGTTGCCCCCTCCCCCCCCACCAAGGCATAAAACCTGGGCACGTTGCTGGGTTGTCGCTTCGCTCCCTCGACAAAAATGGTAAACATGACGTATCATCCCCCCCCCCCCCCAATGGCAACAAGAAATCGACGCCTATGCCTCAAAACAACCCGCAATAAAAGACCCACCAGCTAGATGTGCACTTCTACCCTTGTTCCATGACAAGCATGACAAGTCTGCCACGCCAGCCATGATCAAGCATGCGATGGATGTCCAGAGAGAAGCTGTGGAGTATCTATATCCAGGACAAATCCCAGTCACTACATTTGACCAACCACTTTGTGCTCTTGCAAAGTTTGTATAATGGAAATGGCCTGACACTCATGGTGATAATGTAAATGTTGTTATGATAGGTAGCTTACACACGGAAATGGCCCTGTGGTGTACCCTTGGTGATCTTCTCGAGAGTTCAAGTCTCTCTCTTGACTTTGCATAATTTGCAGCAGGAGGCGTTTATGCTCAGCACATGCCCCAATGATGAACAATCAGCCATGGTGTAGAGAGATGACATGCTGAGGAAGAGCCCTACTTTCATGTTCTGGGACCAGATCATGAAATATGAAACCCTCATTCTCATCTTCACCAGAGCTGCTCCCAGAGAGAAAAACTTTCCACTGTATGTGGAGGTCCTAGAAGAGCTGACCCCATTGTTCTTCGCATTGGACCATGCAAACCATTCCAGGTGAACGCCTGTCCACATCAGAGATAGGAATCAGAGAAGGAATTTGAGCAGCACTTTAGTCAGGTTCTCTCCAAAACGTCAAACAAGTTTCTTCGATCCCATACGACCAGGCTCATGAGCAAGAGAACAAGATTGTGAAATGTGCAGGTGGCGCTATTGGACTCCTGGAAAACCCGCTGCTCTGAGACGTTAGATGTTCTCCGGACCAGAGATGGCTAGAATGCTGAAAGAGTTCGAGGAAGAGTACTTCATAGAAGATGACAGAGACAACCCTAGGGATAGGCAGTGGTCGGACTGATTGGGGACATGCAAATAATTTACTGGCACACTCTAAATAAAATTTCTATATTTTGAAGGACTTTTCCTTTATGGCTTCATTGTTTCTGGGGTACAGCGCCCCATCTCTTGCTGGAGGTCCCGGCCCCTGTCACTGAGTGACATAGGGGTTGGGGTGTGCCCCCAATAATTGTATAACAGGAAAAAAGTGTGCTCATACATAACTTAAATAGAAATATGAAGTGTGCCCCCCTTAAATTATACTTGATGTGCCCCTCCCCCCCCAAAAAAAAACAACACACAAACCAAAGTTTATTCTCCCCACTTCTTTTAATCTGGGGTCATTTACTGTAATGATTTTACATCCTTAACATACAAAAGTAACCCAACCGGGCAAAAAAAAAAAAAAACGCCCCCAAAAAACGCCCCCCCAAAAAAGCCCCTCCCCCCCCCCCCCAAAAAAAAGTCACTGGTTTTGATCAAGTTATTTAAAAACCTTTACAAATTTCATTTTAGATCATCAAATGTAATTCAATGAAGAATAATTGCAGCTGTGATTTTACATTAAATATCAATTGGGGGCTCCGGTACAGCGCCCCCGCCCCCAACGCCCTATAACGCAATTTTTGGCTTGGGCTACCCCTCTAATATTGTTTAGTAGGTTTAGTATTTCATTTTAGATCATCAAATGAAATTGAATGAAGAATAATTACTGTGATTTTACATTCAATATCTATTGGGGGCTCCGGTACAGCGCCCCCGCCCCCAACGCCCCCAAATGCAATTTTTGGCTTGGGCTACCCCTCTAATATTGTTTAATAGGTTTAGTATTTCATTTTAGATCATCAAATGTAATTGAATGAAGAATAATTACTGTGATTTTACATTCAATATCTATTGGGGGCTCCGGTACAGCGCCCCCGCCCCCAACGCCCCTAAACGCAATTTTTGCCTTGGGCTCCCCCTCTAATATTGTTTAGTAGGTCGAAAGGAAGCTGTGTGCCAAAAATGGCGCTTTTATCCGGCCGGTAATGATAATTTCACTAAGCCACCTGACTATATGATTTGCTTTAATAAATGTTTTTATATCAAACTGCATAATAAATCATTCAATTGGGGGGAACACAATTATAACCACTCAGAGCACCATCACGAAAACAAATATAACATAAAACCACCCAAACGTCAAACTCGCCTCCCATTTGTACATAATTATATATATAAGTAGTTAATGGAGTCAATCCTCAAACAGCCAAATATATACATCCCAACCAAACACAATACGAAACACAATACAAAACAAATATATATATAAATATATTGGCAATCATTATCACAGACACAAATCACGATGGGAACTATTATGCTCTATTTGATAAAACATACTTCTGAATGATTAACGTTTAATTGAATTTCATTAACTCGTAACTATTAAGTACTTAATAATCTCAACGATGCGCGGAAAGATACAATCCTATTGATCATATCTACATAAATGGTAGTTTTCAAGAATATTGTTATAAGGCTGACATTATTGTTGTAGTATCATTGTGTCGACGTATACAAATAACTGTTAAGTTTTTATCATTACCGTGTTTATTTGGTTTATTAGGTCATATTTATTTGTTATATCGTAATTTATAATGCATTCGATTCCCTATAAAATTTGACATTAAATTTCATATCAGAATTGAATCGAATCAGTATTATTACTTATCTGCATGCATTATACTTCTTTCCATACCTTCTACGTATGGATCTGCAAGACTTCGTTCGCAGTAGTAGCCGGTATAGCCGGATGCACAGGTGCAGGTGAAACTGTTAACACCATCTATACAGGTTGCTCCATTCAGACATTCCGACGGATCACAGTTGTCCACGTCTGAAAACAAACACAAAATGTAGTGATTTTTGTTTGTAATGCAATAATGCTGTACATTCAAGCTCGAAGTTCAAAGGTCAGTTATTTCAAAATGGTATGTGTTTGTATCTTACATGTGGTATAGATGTAAAGGCTAACTATTTAGCATTCATTTGATATTTGTTCTGAATCAGCACTGCAGTGTCAGGCATTGCCGAGTTCTTTGTTGTTGTAAATGACCGGTGCGAAACCCACTTATTGCAAGTTTTAGCTAATGAATGATTTCGTGAAATGTACTTCCACTTCTACTTGGGTACTCGACAGGATCCATCAGTCAGGATGTAGAGTCGAGGGGAACGGGTGACGTATCCCATGCAGTACAGACTTGTTGGTGCATATCATACAAAGTGCAAGTAAAAATCATGTCACAGCCACTAATGGCCGAGTGAGGCAATTGCTCCCGCAAAGACTCCTAATGAAGTAGAAGTCAAGATGTTATTGGGAAGTAAGAGTTTTGGTAAAGCTGAGTACGTGTGGGTATTTGCTTTAGCTTATTTGGATGATATTGTCTGGTGATGCTTGGGGTCATTGGTGTGAGCAGTTGGTCCGGTTTGATTGCTACCATGTCATGCTGAATTTTGAAGAGGAGGGCGAGGCAGGAGATGTATCTGCGTCTCTCCAGTGTGGTCCATTGAAGTTGATGGATCATATCGGACACACTTTCGGAATGGTGGTATTTTTGGAGGACAAATCTTGCTGCTCGCCTCTGTACTGCTTCGATCTTTGAAGTGCCCTTCTTTGTAAATGGGTTCCAGACCGTCGCACATTATTCCAAACGCGGTCTGACTAGGGAGAAGTAAGCCTGTTGTCGGATCTTCTGGGAAGAGCGTCGTAGGTTCCTGTTGATAAGGCCGAGTATTTGGTTGGATTTGGATACAACGCCATCGATGTGTTTTTGCCAGGATAGGTTGTGTGTGAAGGTGAAACCAAGATATTTGTAGTTGCTTACTGCTGTGAGTTGGGCGTTTCCAAGAATGTAGTTTTCCTCAATGTTCTTCCGCCGGAGGGAGAACCGAAGAAGATGGCATTTTTCAGTGTTAATTTCATCTGCCAAGTTAGGGACCATTGGTGAAGACGTTCCAGGTCTTGCTGAAGAGCATGGTGGTCAGAGATGTTGTGGATCGGACGGTATATGAGGCAGTCATCTGCAAACAGCCTAAGCTTAGAAGTGATACCTTTGGAGATGTCGTTTATGAACGTGATGAACAAAAGTGGGCCCAGTACTGTTCCTTGTGGAACCCCCGATGTCACATGGATTGAGTCAGATGCTTGGCCATCCAGTACCACCCGCTGGGATCTGTCCATGAGGAATGATCTGATCCATTGTTGTAGCTCTTCTCGGATGCCGTAGTGTCTGAGTTTGAGTAGAAGGCGCTCATGGGGGACACGGTCGAATGCTTTAGAAAAATCTAGAGCAATCGCATCAACCTGGTCTTTTTGGTCCAGTGAACGTGCCAGATCTTCGGCTGTCAAAATTAACTGGGTCTCACATGAACGACCTACTCTGAATCCATGCTGGGAGTCGTGTAGTATTCCACCGTTGTCATAGTGGTGCATTATCTGACTGAAGATAATGTGTTCCAACATCTTACTGCATATGGAAGTAACCGAAACAGGTCGATAGTTCGAAGGTATGCTTTTATCTCCCTTTTTGAATATTGGTGCGATGTTAGCCAGACGCCAATCAGATGGTACGTGTCCAGTTCCCAGTGACTGTTGAAAGATGAAGCACAGTACTGGGGCTAGATCCTTGGCGAAGCTCTTAAGAAAGCGGCCTGGAATTCCATCTGGTCCAGTAGCCTTGTCAGTCTTGATGGCTTCAAGAAGCTTCTGGACTCCATTTGGTGTGACCATTATCTTTTCCATTGTGGGAACGTTGGATTCTCCGAGATTGGGCAGAACTGTTGTGTCTTCGGCTGTAAACACTGACTGGAATTGGCGATTGAATGCCTCTGCTTTACCAGCTCCATCGAAGACAACTTTATCATCACTCTTGAGATGAGATATACCTGATGGATCCTGCTTTTTGGACTTATAAACTTCCAGAAGGCTTTATCAGCTTTGTCCGATCCGGTGAACATGTTGCTTTGATAGGACCAATAGTTGTGTCTAATTTCCTTTTGCAGTGATGAAATGACTCCCAGTCTCCCGATCGCTTGGCTTTGTTATAGAGCTTCTGTTTCCTTTTTATCTTCTTTTTTTATCTGATTGGTGATCCATGGACTCAAGTTGTTAGGCTTTGACATCTTTGATGGAATAGGGTTTTCCATGAAAAGGGTGATCTTTGATTTGAAGATGTCCCAGTTCTCCTGTACTGATCTCGAACCAGGATTACTGTCTAAAAAATCCTGCTGCCACGTGTTGATAGCAGACTGCAGATTGGGGATATTGGCTTTACTGAAGAGGTAGATTTTCCTAGGCGTCTTCTTTGTCAGCTTTGGCGTAGAGTTGAGCAGGAAAGTGACTGCATCATGATCGCTAATGCCTGCTGTGACTTCACAGTTGTTGATGTGACCGGGGTGACTTGTTAGAACCAAGTCCAGGATGTTCTTTGTATTGCCTGATATCCTTGTAGGCTCCGTAACCAGTTGATCAAGGAAGAAGTCATTGCATATGTCTAGTAGCAAGGAGCATTTAGTTGCTTCCGTAGCGTATGGTTTGACAACTCTGTTAGACCAGTCAATGTCTGCCAGGTTGAAGTCGCCCCCAGAACAATGATTGTTTCTTTGAATCTAGCATACATGTTAGCCAGAGATCTTGCAAGTTCACGGAGATTGATGGGATCAGAGTTTGGTGGTCGATAGAATGAGCCTATAACTAGACGCTTGAATCCTTGGATATTCAGTTCTATGTATAATACTTCTGCTTCACCTTCGACAAGGTTACATTCCGTTGCAACGAGATCATCTTTGATCATGATGAACACTCCTCCCTTTCTGTGGCTTTCGATCATCACTTCTAAGTGTGGGAGTTTGTTACAAATGCCATCACAGTTTGTAAGTAGGCATTTCAGGTTCTTGGTGCCACACTTAATGAGTACATCAATCTGAACATTATTGTGAATGAATGAATCGTTTAATTGAATACATTCAATGATCACTGATATCCTGCATGAGTGAGTACATCACTCAGAATTACATCATCCAGAATTACATTTTGATATTAATATCAGTCGTCCACAAATTGAAAGTTTGATGGGACTTGGTGGAAGTGGTCAAGTGATCGGACAACTTTTCTTTGAAATGAATCAAATGGGAGCATGTTCCTTCTGATGATAAATGAAGATGTTGTACCTCAGATGGAGGAACACGTTGAGCGACAGGTGCGAGGAGTATTTAGACAGATATGGTGGGTCCAAGACCAAGCCCATCGTCTTTTCGCTATCATAGATGGACTACGGGAAGTCTTTGGGGAAAGGGTAATTGCGCCCATCTGGGTTCCCCATGTTTTAAAACCTTGCGACTTCGTTCTGTTTTTAAGAACTAGCTGTTTACATCTCCCAATGATCTGGATGATGTGTGGGCTGCATTCGACAGGAGATGGATGTTTGGGACTTTGGGCAACAGAAAAAACACAATTATCCACATGAATCCTTCCACATTTAAGTGTGGCACTATTGATTTCTGGAATTTATGAATTAGTCAAAACTTGCAAAAAGGGCATTTTGCACCTGGCATGTTTAACAACAAAGAACACAGCAATGCGTGACACTGCTTATTCAGAAAAGGTATCAAATGAAAGCTAAATAGCTACTCTTTTACATCTATATCACATTAGGTATGAAAATATATAATTTTGAAATAATTGACCTTTGAACTTCGAGTACCTTTTTGGATACGCTCTGTATACCAATGATCAGACCCAGGTGAAGTCGTTTATATCTATACATCAAGATATTTTTGGTGAGTAACAGTTGCCCACGACTGCAAAAAAGTTTGAGATACAAGATGTCGATACACAATTGTCCACATCTTAAATTATATTGATATCAATAAACCCAAGGTTAAAAAGCCGATGTAAACCGAACACAAACAATACCTTACCCCTAAAAAACTCAATGAACCATGAAATTATGGTTACCGCTTATTTTTAAACATACGGTACCCAGCTAGCCACCTGACGTCGGGCCGATGTCGGAAGTTGGATGCCGGATGTCGGCATATCGCCGTTGGCTCGAGGTTAAAATGTCCGCCAGCCCAACATCGTCACGACGTCATTTTTGTGATATATTGGCATAAGGTCATTTTCCGACAATGGCCCAACATCATCTCATGACATATAAAGACGATTCCTGAAACAATGTAAATTCGGTGGCAACGTAAGGATTGGGTGTTTTAGCTAAGAGGCTGTAGCATTTCAGATGAATTAATGTCACGTTTTGTACAGTGCCTTTCGTAAATTCGTGTTCAGCCTTTCTGCCAATTAATCCAAATGCGTTACCGGGATTATATCGAATCCTTCGAACATTCCACCCCAATCGAATAATAAAGTAGATGGATCTTCGACTGCGCGCTGTCGAAAATGATGCCTCCGCCATTGCGCACTTTATATATCAAGCCCAAATTAATATGTCAACTAAATTTTGATAGAACCTGATCTGATATATGAGGTATGTTTTCATATATACATGAGCCATGACCTTGACCTTTGACCTAATGACCCCCAAATCTTATAAGCGTATAGCTCCCCAAGATACAAATAGGTACCAAGTTTGATGGTTATTTGTCAACTGGTTCTTGTGATATTGCAATTACAAGCTATTTTTGCATAATAAGTCCTGTGACCTTGACCTTTGACTTCATGATTCCAAAATCTGATGGCTACAATGGCTTTCTAAGATACATTCAGGTACCAAGTTTTATTAGAATCTGACATTTAGTTTTTTTGAGATTTTGCAATTACAAACTAATTCATTGAGCCCTGTGACCTTTGACCTCATGACCCCAAAATCTAATCAGTTCATTGGCACCCCAAGATACATAAATGAACCAAGTTTAGTGAGAATCCGTCAATCGGTTCTTGAGATAACGCGATCACGAGAACGGGACGTACGTACAGACGTACGTACGGACGGACGTACGTACGGACGGACGTACGTACGGACGGACGGACAACTCGAAAACATAATTCCTCCGGCTACTTTGTTGCGGAGGCATAAAAACGTACATTGGCAGATGACACCTGAATCCTTATCGTGGGTGCAGCCACTTGAATCCCATGACGGGACGCCGCTACACTGGTCAAGACGAGTCTCCGTGTCACCACAACTCGGGTTGTTAAACCAGATTGTGCCCGTTCCTGCTGGAAAGTGGCCCCCCTTTTGTTTGGACACTAACATGTCCAAACCAAGCTGTCGACATGCCACTTTGGCCGCCTTGTCATCCCAGCCGTTTTCACAAACAGTCCCCCATGCACTGTTATGGTAGATCTCCACTCGCCCCTCAGTGTAAGCAAGACCCGCTGCAAGACGTAGATCACCTGTTTGTAATAATGGGAAAAACATTAAAAAGTATCTGATACATTAATCTATTTACCATTCAGTCAATCAATATAATCATCAAACGAAACGTTGGCATTTTCGCTCACTGTTACTGACAAGTGCATGATTCCTGTAACCTTTAGTTGCATAGTTTCTCTAGGGCATGATGGGTATTATTAATAATGATATCATCTGTTTTGATCGACCACTGGGTGCTGAATTGAATTAGTTTTAATTGTTTTATTATTGCAAGTCTGGCAGTATACAAAACATGTATTATAGTCCTGTAGACGGTCCTATACTTCGTGTATTAGACCTGGAGACGTTCTTTAGTACAACGTTTTTTAATTGATTCATATTCTAGAAGGGTTCAGAAGAAATTTCAGCTTTGTTGCCACCTTGGCAACATTGGGCAACTTTTTTTTATAAGCATTATAAAGTTAATTAGCTAATTTGCATATTTGTGAAATAAGGCCAGGGGTCATTGTCTATCTAGCAATAGTACAATGTTGATAAAAACAACTATTCTAGGGTATTTTGGGGCAAGGATTCCATTTCTGGTGCTCGTTTGTAAGTGCCATATGGGCAACACCCTGAAATCCAAGATGGCTGCCCCTAATTTGCATATTTATGAATATTATTGATTTTCAGTGGCTACAGCCCTTAATAAGCAATAATTCCAGATTATTATTTGTCAGTTATGTTCTAAGTATGTATTTAAGATATCAAAGATTAGTTGTCATCATGGCAACCGCTGGCAATGCATATTATTTGCATAATTAGGTATTTTACCCAATCTGCATATTCCCCCAAATTGAGTATATTGGGAACCCGGAAAGTAAAAATGACAAGTGATACCACTTTTCCAAGGTTTTTTGGGGCAACAGATCCATTTTTGATACTTATTTCCCTCTATCACCATGGCAACCATCTGAAATCCAAGATGGCTGCTCCCCAAATTACGCATGTTATGATACACGGCTATATTCTTTCAGTTATATTAGATCAATATCATAATGTTTGGACTTTTAATTATTGGAAATAGGAACTAGAATACTTGAATCACAATGTAGTTGTTTGCTTAAAATAAAAAAAATCATACTTTTGTAAATGAAATGCCATTAAAGTGGCAAATAGCATTTTTTCCTTTAAAATGACAAAGGCGGCCATCTTGGATTTATGTGGGTTGCCAAGGTGATACGTCAAATTAAGTATCATGAATGGATTTGTTGCCCCCTAAAACCTTGGAAAAGTGGTATTACTTGTCATTTTTACTTTCCGGGTTCCCTATATACTTGATTTTGGGGAATATGCAAATTAGGTAAAATACCTAATTATGCAAATTGTATGCATTGCTAGAGGTTGCCGAGGTGGCAACCAAGCTAAATTATCTTTATCACACATGTAGAACATGATTGAGGAAAATAATCTGTAATTATGGCTAATTAGAGGCTGTAGCCACTGAAAATCAATAATATTCATAAATATGCAAATTAGGGGCAGCCATCTTGGATTTCAGGGTGTTGCCCATATGGCACTTACAAACGAGCCACAGAAATGGAATCCTTGCCCCAAAATACCCTAGAATACTTGTTTTTATCAATATTGTACTATTCCTAGATAGAAAATGACCCCTGACCTTATTTCACAAATATGCAAATTAGCTAATTAACTTTATAATGCTTATAAAAAAAGTTGCCCAATGTTACCAAGGTGGCAACAAAGCTGAAATTTCTTCTTAACCTTTCTTGAATATGAATCAATAAAAAAACGTTGTACTAAAGAACGTGTCCAGGTCCTAGACAAATCTACACGACTATTACACAGTCAAAGAGAAACTAAAAAGTTACAATGTTACACTTGTACTCAAAGCCATCCAGTATGATACAAGCAATATATTAATAAAAGCTATAAATAATTGTTAAACCCCACTCAAACAAATACAATATTAACCCTCAGCAACTTTAAAAACACGGCTCACATTAATTCACTTTCATATCATGTGCAAGCAGTGACTGGTCCTATATATATGTCATGTATGTCGTGTATTTCACCTGGATGACGTCTATGAGACCAAGGTTTTTTATTTTTGTTTTTATTATTCATGCTGTAAATGGTTTCTTAAAAAAATTCAGCGAGGTTGCCACCTAGGCAATGTCGATCAGTTTCTGTTATCAGAATTATAAAGATAATCAGTTAATTTTCAAATTTCTGAAATAAGGTCCGAGGTTTTTTTTCTATAAAAGGTACACTAAATAAGCAATCTTTGCATTTTTTCAAACATTTTCTCAATAGGTATTACATATATTCAAGTTTGTTTGCCACCTTGGCAACTGTTTGAAGTGCAAATAATTAAAATAATTATACTATTTTCCTAATTTGCATATTCATATGAATTGAATAAAATCGTGTATATTGTTAGCCAGAGAGGGAACCTCGTAAATTTTATATAAACCATGCATTGATATCTTTCATTCTCAAATAAACACGCGTGGATGAAATGTGGACGTGGTGTGGCAAAATTGGTAGAGCGCGTGCCTTCCAATCGTGAGGTCCCGAGTTCAAACCCAAAGTATGCCCGTCGCGTTTTTCCTCTAGCATGAAAATGTATCCACATTTGCTGCTCTCCACCCAGGTGCATAAATGTGTACCCGTATGGAACGTAGTTTAGAACGTAGTTTCTTAGCATTGTGTGCCTACACGGTTGCCTGTCTGGAGTGCTCCCCATGGAGTGGAAAATGTGCACTTTGTGTGCTGGATTGATTGCAGAATGTACAAGATGACCGGGGTAATAAAAGCATTGTAAAGCACTAAGAGATGATTATCAATAATGATAGGCGCTATATGGCAGAAATTTTTTTTTTGGATAAAGCATATTCTTAGAATTTCACTCATCTGTATTTTGTTGTCATCTAGGACCATTTTACAGTAAAGGGAGTAATGATGTGTTAAAGGTAACCATGTAAATGGCATATGACAGTGCAATGCATGGGGTGTCCTATATAGAGTGAATATGCTATTGTAAGGAAATGAAGGGATAGGTTGAATATTTCTGTTTTTATTGTTTCAATGTATTATTTTGATGGAATATACTGTTTCTAGGTAGTATGTATATACAAGGTCAAGGCTTTAATTTAAACATTATTATTCTATAAAAAAATGTAAGATACAATGTATGACAAATATAAAAGGAAATATATATTTTGGTTTGACTAAATTAGCAATATTAATATTGTAGAGAAACTTGTAAAGACTCATTCCGGGATTTCATTTAATTAGCAACCTGACATGCAAAAGGGCCCCAATCAGGCATCTGCGTGATTGAACCCCTTTAAACAAATTATAAATATTATCATAATTATAATTATTATTATCATTATCATTTTTTTTTTTACTGAAATAGACATTCAGTAGAGGGAGTATCAGAATCGATCTGAGCTGCTCGTAAATATGTAGATATTTAATGGTCAGTTTAAAAATGTTCAATCAAATGTGGGACTCACATTTTATTCAAACTATTTTTTGACGAAAGAATTATCAGTAATTTCTCAACCAATAAATATCAAGCAAGGTTTACTTTGGTCATCTTAAATGTATTATGCACCATTAGCTCAAACAAATAATTTGTTGAAACTCCCTCTAAACTGAAACTTTCCTAACTGTCTAAGCATTTGATTGCATGGATACATTGAATATGCATAACAGGAACATTGGAATTGACAAATGGTGTGTGTTCAAGACCTTTATGGTGATCAAATGATACAATTAATGACACTTGTCAAACACGGTAATGTACGACATACTTAGTTGAAGGAAAACAGTCCATTCGTATGCAAAAAACGTTTTTACCTTTCTGCCATTTAACTCTTACATGTAGTATATAAACCAAAACCTGCACCAGTACATTACAAACTAATAGTTATAACTCCAGCATGCTCGAAAGGTACACAACATTACAAACGACTAAGTAAAAAGCCTGTTATCATTAAAAAAGAGCCGTTCAAACAAAGAGGCGCTCTCTAAAAACCCATTGGTTTCAACCATTTTTAATGCAAAATTGTGCATTTGATGTTTTGTTAAAATAATGATTAATAAAGAGATCATCAACAACTATTTAAAAACATCTTTGTAAATTGTGTAAGCATTTTGTTTTATGATCGAATAAACCTGGGACCCCAGGTTCATTCCGATTGAATATATTTATTGATATTTCAGCTGTTTCTGAACCGATTTTGGTCAAATAAAGTTAATTCTGTCATTAAAAGTGTATAAGCCCTTTCATCTCGCCTCCATTCACATCTTGTGCCTCCATTCACTATTCATGTCCTTAATTACCATCCTGTATGGTACTTCTTTGATCATGCCTCCTTCTATATTTCTATGACCCACACTCCAACACCTTGCTCCTTGTTACATAACATCATCTTTGTGTGCATTTCCTCCAATCCCAGCCTAGTCTGATTGGCCACTCACAGCCCTTTCATTGTTCCATGTCTCCACCCCTTCCTCAGTTTCTTATCATGTGTACCTACATGTATATGTGTATATATATGTTGTTTCTGTTTGTATTATCGTCACTTTATAGCCTCTGAAGAAGATTCTGCTAGGATCGAACATTTAGGCCCTATATTGACTCTCATTAAAAGTGTATGTTCAAATTTGACACTCAGTTTTTCATGACTTGACACAAAAATCATTTCGTGCAGCGCCCTCTATACCAAAACTCAACTATACCTTTAAGTTCTTATCATTACCGTGGTTATTTAGTTAGGTCATTTACATTTTTTTTTTGTTACAGCGTAATTTATAATGCATTCGATTAACTACGATTCTACAAGTACAAAGTGTTACATTAAATTTCATTTAAGAATTTAATTGAATCTGTACATATTACTTATCTGCTACTACTGTATTATCACTATTATTTCTTATCTACTACTATTATACTACTTTCCCTACCTTCTACGTAGGGATCTGCAATAATTCGTTCGCAGTAGTATCCAGTATAGCCGGCTGCACAGGTGCAGGTGAAAATGTTGATACCATCTATACAGGTTGCTCCATTCAGACATTCCGACGGATCACAGTTGTCCACGTCTGGAAACAAACACAAAAATATCGTGAATTAGTTGAATTAGTCGTGAATTAGTCGAGCCGAAACATGGTGTAAATCTATCGCAATAGAAACCAGTATATATACCAATGATCAGACGCAGGTGAAGCCGAGTATACAGGTTGCCTCATTAAGACATTTGGTGGGTAACAGTTGCCCACGACTGCAAACAAACACAAACAGATTGAGAAAGAAGATGACGATACAAAATTGTCCACATCTGAAAGTATATTGATATCAATAAACACAAATTTGTTGAAAAAGTCGATGTAGGTTACATGAATTGGATCATTAAATGTAGTAATCCATCAATAACAATTTGATAACTTAAAGACGAAAACAAAAAACATTAACGTTTATCTCATATGTGATTCCAAAATAAAACTTATCGCTTTTTCTGCGCAAATGTTAAGTAATTTTCGTATACTGTAATATATTAAAGCAAACTTCATTAGTTAATGTTCATGATAATAATATATTCTGCAGCCCCTGAGTTGAATTAATATCAGGTTTTGTATAGTGCATTTCGTGAAATCGGCTTCTTTATTTTAAGTGTCGGTGCAGCTAATTAATTCAAATGCATTATACCGGGATTATGGTTTTATCAAATGCTTTATCAAATCCCTCGAAGAGGATCATTCCACCCCAATCGAATAATTATACAAAACGTACATCGACATATGACACCTGCATCCCTATCGTGGGTGCAGCTACTTGAATCCCATGCCGAGACGCCGCTACACTGGTCAAGACGGGTCTCCGTTGAACATTTAAAGAACGATTTAAGGATTTGATCACGCCTTTAGTTCAACTCAATCTTTAGAGGCAATAACTACACAATGGCTTAAGAAAACTAGGTGTGACATTTTCTGTCAAATATATAGATCCCTTTTTGTATTTCATTATTAAAATTCAATGCTCATTGTTGCTTTGCGACGAATTACGCGTTGTTAAATAGTCAACATTACACATTCATCAAGTAATGACGATTATGCAGCGAGATTTACACAAAATGTACGAACTGGCTTCTCCTACTATATTTTAATCCTGTCCCACTGTATTCAGATTTGTTGCAGTTAATTTATAACCCTTTAACCATAAAGAGGGCTGGGCTTTGAGGTATGTATACGAGGTTCTCTCGCTTTGCATAAGAGTCGCTATTCATGATTTGAAAAAATGATTCTCTAATCATATGGCCATTGTTCATAAGGTCGCTATTCATAATTTAAGAAAAGGGTCACTATTCATAATCCTCTTAAAGGGTAGCTCTTCATAATTTTCATTGAGGGTCACTACTCATAAGGGTCGCTGTGCATGACACGAAATCAGGTTCGCTATTCAAAATGAAAGAAACGGGTCGCTAGCTACCCTGTTACTTTCTTAACAAGACTAGCCACTCTGATATTGTATTATGAATAGCAACTCTGATAGTACAAAAATGATTTGGAAGAATCTGGTTATTTCTTATGTGTTCCATTGTTTTGATAATTTCTTTATTTCTTGGTTTATTCAACTTATGTTGTTGTATTACGTATCTGCCTTTAATTCAACTATTTGAGCCCCCAATCAAACATCTACAATGAAAACAAAACCATATAACTAATAATATAAAACACTTATAATGCGCCATGACTCTAGCACACTATTCTCAGGCGCAAAACTAATGTCTTATATCTTTCCCAGAAAATGATATTTCATTTATTTTGTACACAAATCACGAAATTGATCAATTTTGGAATGAAATGTAAGGAAAAAACATCACGTGCTTTTGTAATAGTAAATTCCCTTTTCAGCTTTGGTTTTGAAAGATGCGCAAGACTTATATAAATAAATGTCATGAAGCGGCGGGGCGACATCTTCACGCATTAACTGCCCCTCGCGAAAATCGTGTGAGGGGGGGGGGGGGGCATTATGGCCCGGCCTTTCTAGGGTTTAAGTTATATACCAACTTCGTTTCCATGTGCACAAAGGAACATTATTTTGGTGGGCAGGTCTTATAACTGTTTGCCTCCATAATTAGTCTGCCATTTTTATGACAAACGAGCTGAATGAAAATAAAGACAAAAACTGGATGATTCTTTGAGTGCGCACAGTCGAAATTAAGAACTCCGCTATTGCTCGACTTTTATGAGCACAATCACCTTTAACAACCTAGTGACCCGTTACATCTAATAAGCTCATTGCTTTTAAGATACATACATGTACAAAGTTTGATTGCAATCTGTCAATTTTTTTTGGAGATAATCACGATTATATCACAAGAGTTATTTATCGCATATTATGACCCCTGTCATTTTTGAAATTTGACTTCATGACCCGTAAATCTAATCACTTCATTCTCTCATTAAATTGATTTATAAACTTTGTACCAGTTGAACCAAATCACTTGGAGCTTTCACATTTCTCTGTCTCTAGTAGGCATAGCTTAATTAAGCTACGCCTACTTTTCTTCTTTTTTTAATAATTTATGATTATTCTTTGCAATTTTTTAAATATAGGAAGAAACCAAAGCTGTATGTATTAGTTCACTTTTCGCTTGTATATATGTATTAACTAAAACTTGAAACACTCTATTGTGATCCAGCTGAGGTAAAGGCAGCTTGCATTGTTTGTAATTCCCTCCCCATGAATCAATTAAGTACAAAGGGCCAAGAGATTGGCTTGCCAATGACCTGAATTGGATCTGTCTTCATTCACACGGTCCCCGTGGCCTAGTGTTGAAGGCGTCGGCGTTCCAAGCCGGAGACCCAGGTTCGAGTCCTGGCCTGAGACCAATTTTTCGACCAGTGCCTTTTTTTCATTTGGAGGATCAAAGGGAGGAACATTGCTTATTAAGCTACGCCTACTATTATTCTTCCTTCTCAATCATTTATGATTAATCTTTGCAATTATTTAAATATTGGAGGAAATCAAAGCTGTATGTATTAGTTCACTTTTCGATTATATATATATACAAGCGAAGAAAAACAATTTTCTATACGCACACGTCTTAACATAGCGCGTCATAACAATTTGTCGTCCTTGGATACGCTTTTTGTTTTTGTTGATGCAGTTATGAATTAAAATTTGTCAGTTTGACAAAGGCCTATGGCCGAAATATCACCTTAAAAAATCTTTCCACGGAGTATCTTATTGAATTTCGTTGTTTTCTATACATTTCAACTCCGAGCAGAACTTTTTCTTACGTATATTATGTATCTATTTTTTTGTTTGCGGAACGGAATCTTAACACGATTCTTTGTTAAGAAATTATGAGAAGTTATTTTGGGGGCGTGGGTGACTTATTGTTTGTGTTAGGTTTATGTTTTACAATTACTAAAACACATACATTTGCAGATAACTCCGGCATCATCCTGGTGTGTACAGGTAGTGACGGTCCAATCTGCTCCGGGACACTCCGTGATATTGGTCAAGCCGTCCTGGCAGGCAAGGGCAGAAAACCACATCGGCCCGTAACCCGGGCCGAAGTACGCGTCGTTTTTCTTCGCTTCTCTGTCTTCATACCCGAGCTGCTCGCAAACGACCTTGGCAGCTTTATCATCGAAGTTGTGATCGCAGATGGTGCCCCACACACCGCCGTAGTAGATCTCAACACGTCCTTCATAGTGCACGCTGCCGCCGGAAAGGCGCACTTGTCCTGAGGGACGAACAAAATGCATTTTTATCTTACCGACATGCTCTTGTACCTAGTTATTTGGCTTATGGTTTGACAGAAGGGTGGAATGAGTTTTGATTGTCCAAATGTCTCCCTTATTATGGAGATATTGATGAATGAATTGAAAAGCGTTCCGGGACGTTTGTAGTCAAAGTCAATGGGCAGGATGTAGGCGATACAATAAACTTAATTTTTTTACTAGGTAAACAGTTTATTTATATAAAACTCTTACACCACATTCAATAGATTCTTACAATGATATTGGTGTATGATTAAAGTCTTAAATATCACTTTCTGAAAAACCTTATGTAATTTAATGCATCTTTTTAATGAGTGGAATCGGGACGTTCGCCTTAAAACTACTCCCAATCCCTAACCTGCTACCGACAAGATTTTTAAATTCACATATAGTTTAGAAAGGGCCTGTTTAATTGTTTCTTTCTATTGAAACCAATGCAAATATTTGCCTAAAAACACCAAAGTGAAAAGTCCCTGTTTTTGGAAAAAGAGGTATTTAAAGAACATAGCTATTTCGGAAGACATTGGTAAATCATGTGTAAAGCATCGGTATGGGCACATCAATTTGTAAGTGTTGTTTTTAAATGCGTTAAAAGAACCAATTTCCCACAAAGTGGTTATTACATTTTGTTTTTTTGAGAGATTCGTTTTTTATAAATCAACACCACTAATATTTTTGTTTATTTTGTGTTCTGCATTTCTTAAAAATAGAGCACATTGACTTACAAAAGAATAACAACTAAATCTTAAAATACATTTAAATAAAAGAGAACCATAAAATAAAACAAAACAGTTTGAGACCCCTTTAAAGGGAATCAGTACGTTTGTTGATACGTGCAAAAACTGACAAATAAATTGATAAATTGTGTATTTTAATGAGTGATGTGTGAAAATTCCATGGTAAATGAATGTCATATTAGTGAGTAATGAGCAAATATGCAACGTGACATTTGCTTACTCATTACATTTACTTGTTACACAGTTATAATCCTCCCATAGATATGATTAAATCCAAACACTTCAATCATAGATATCATTATACAGAAAGAGACATTCAGAAAACGAACTCAGTTCCATGCTTCTATCGTTAATACGAATACAACTAGGCATATGATAACCGCTGCAGTTCTAAGTATATTTTTAAAGTATTTTGAAAATTAAACTAGATCCCTTAATGTTCTAAATGAAAGACATACATAAGTATTGCTTCCTTCTGAACATTCCAATTGTGGGGTTCTCGCATGGTTTTGAATCCATGTAAGAGTAAACTTAGAAAGGCCATCTTTACATGAATGTCTTCAATCCAAGAGCTCGCATTTTTTTGACTTCTGACTTTAACAATTATTTTGACTTTGTCACGAGGATAGGCGACGGTCAAGCGTCTTCATTGAACCACGCATGATACGGCCGCATAATGTCGACGCATTAAGACATGCAGTGAGCTGGCGGAATCGACTGGGCCCAGTCCTGCTAAGTAATACCTGAACGGCAGTGTTCCCCTCGCTACCCCAATTCTCTGTTCACCTTGAATGTTACTTTTATATTCGACTTTGACTTATATTTAGACCGATTTATGCTGCTATAACTTTGTTGGTATTTCAACAACATGTCTTCGCTGGGCATACCTATCCGGTGATGTATTTAGAATCTTCCCTTCTTCAAAAGTCAAACATTCCAAATAGACAAAATGAAAACATTGCGCGAATTTGGGATGCAGGAAAAAAGATTTTGTCCCCTTTATATGGCTGCAAATAAGGACAAAGCGCATTTTGTCCTCATTACGTACCGCTCTTAAGGGCAATGCGCATATAATTATGAATAAACAAACCAACCAATCGTTTATAATCCTTTCTGCATGCGTAATATCGGCGCAATATCGGCATGCAATAAAGACAACATAATAAATGCGTAATAACTCCGTTGGAAAAACCTGAACATACCCCAAATTAAACAAATTATTAACTTTAAAGCCTATCTTACTTTTTCACTAAACATAGTTACTGAATTTGGCATTAAAAATACAAAAATTCTTGTCTAAAATGTTGTTCTCTTACGTGCCCAGCAACGTTGTCTTTGCATTCACGACTGTACAGAATGTGTATTTCCAAATTTACACACCTCGACCAGTTCTCAAGCATATCTTTAAAATTTAAAATTTAAAATTTCTACGGCAAATGCTCTATTATTCTCATAGTTTTTAAGCAAATTGCAGACCCTTTATATTTGTTCGCGTTTGTACTTAATGTTCACAAACAGCATATTAAATATATTTAAGTTAAGCATAAGCTTAGTGATCATTCAGAGTTGAGATGAAACAGGATGAATTTTCTCCTAACTTGGTAAAAGGAAAACAAATCCATGATACTCAGATCCAGAATGTCAAAGAAATTAGCCTAATGTGAACTGTACAATTTCACATACGAGATGTACACAATATACTTGTGGTTTATGGAATGTTTAAACTAAATTTAAAGATGGCTGCAAAAGAAGGGCACTCTGTTTAAAGCATAGGGAGAAATTTGTCTCGGGGAAAATTACAAGTAATATGGCTAACCTGTAATGGGTTCTTCAGTGATGGCTTCATCAATGGCTTCCGTAAACAGAGGACATTCACCACGTTTATAACGAGCTGAAGAAGGAGACAATGATAGTGTCATGAAATCATCATTGTCAGCAACATCAATATCATCATCATCATCATCATAATCATCATCATCATCATTATCATCAACATATATTAACAAACATCATCATTAATATCTCCATGATTATTGTGATGATCATCATCATCATAATTACAAAATCATCATCCACATCTTCACCATATCCATCATAATCATCATCACTATCATCATCACAATCATAATCATCATCATTATCACCATTATCATCATCATAATCATCATCACAATCATTGTTATCATCACGACCATGATGATGATTATGATGATTATCATCATCACCACCATGATTATGATTATGATGTTCTTGTAGATGAATGCGATGATGATGATGCTCATCATCATCATAATTATGGTGAAATTAATACACCTTTATTAATCACATAGGTGTAGAAACTATTATTATTATTATTATTATTACAATTATTTAGGATTATTATTAGTACCTCTATCTCTTCCTTACCGTTCTCGCAGTGGGTCCCCGCATATCCCTCGGTGCAGTTACAGGAATATTCGTCCAGTGAGTCCACACATGTCCCTCCATTCAGACAGGGTGATGACAAGCATTCATCCACATCTACAAATGCAATGAGATCGATTAAGAAAGGTAATAAACCTTTTACTACTAGTAATATTACTGCTCCTACTCATACTACTACTACTACTACTACTACTACTACTACTACTACTACTACTACTACTACTAATACTGTCTCGCAAAGATGATTACAGGGACAAAGTCTCATGGCTATTTGCCAAAATGTTCTTGAGTTCTTCAAAATCTCTACACCTTATGTTTATGTACCTAGCAGAAGATTTGTTTTACTGTAGCGCCTTCTCTTTCACAAACGTACTATTTATGTCTCTTTATGGATCATTGATTTATGTTCCCTTGCAATATTGCTCAACCCATTCTAGTCCCGAAGTACTAGTGGAAATTGTGTATCCATGTTTGTACCTGTAGGTTACTACAATGTTGATCTTCCCACCCCTGATTGCAGGTGCAGGTGGACCCCACAATAATTACAAATGGTTATATATTTATGGATATTCAGCAGTCTCTGAACCGATTTAATCAAACAAAGTTGATTCTGTCATTAAAACTCTGTGCTCTTCCAATTTCTACACTCAGTGTAACATTACCTCACAAACAATTCTTGAAGCGCCCTGTATACCAAAACTGAATGACCCCTTTACACAGTATTGTTCAATTAGTTTGGCCAATGTAGAGGATTTTGGTAACTTTCCAAAATCTGTTATTTGGCTTTAACGGCACTAATCTTTTGAATTCTGGCGAGCCTTTATTAGATAATTATATATATAAGAAACCTATGTAAACATGGTAATGATGTCATAAATATTGACGCGTTTATGGTTGGATCGAAACCTTACGTCAGGGCATCATGAACTTTGAATTATTGATACAATAATCAACCCATATTTGCGTCTCTAAATTCGTGTCTAAAGAATTGATATATAATTTAAGTGCAATTGTAGAAATTGAAAACAAAAATAAGAGAACAAATTAACGTTCTAAATTATTAAACTAGATCAAATAAACAAAAAAAACACCGTTATGACAAATAAAAATACCATAAATACAAATTAGTGTCGGTTGAAACACGTTTTAAATATTAAAATAATAATTAGATTCTTATAATTGTATTGTTGTTCAAAATGGTTCATCGAAGGTTTTTTTCTTCGAATTATCAAAAAATTGTGTTATCGGTTATCGGACGATTATACATCTTCAAGATTCTTCATCACTCAGAGTCTCAGACAATTACCTATTTCACAATCTGTCCCATTATATCCAGGAAGGCACAAGCAGATATATCCATCCACCTGGTCAGTACAAGTCGCTGCGTTTTGGCACGGGTTCGAGGAACATTCGTCAATATCTGTCGAAAGAATGATGAAAACAATAGTACTAACAATCATTAGTAATAATAATGATATTAATAATATTAATAATATTAATAATAACAAATACCAATAATGATACTACTACTACTTCTACTACTACTACTACTACTACTACTACTACTACTACTACTACTACTACTACTACTACTACTACTACAACTATTACTACTACTACTACTACTACTACTACTACTACTACTACTACTACTACTACTACTACTACTTTGGCAACTCGGTATCCTGAGCAAAACCTTACTGTTCTTTGTCTTAAAGGGATCTAGTAACTTTGTTGACATTGTGCAAAACATGATGAATGGTTGATACAATGTATATTTTTTGTTATCTGATATGTCCACATGATGTTGTGTGCCAATTTCAAGTTAAATGGACGTTATATGGCCGAGTAATGAGCAAAAAACATCTTGTCCCTACTGTGTTCTTTATTGTGAAACGAGGTGTGTTCACACTGTGGTATAAACTGTCAAACATTGCATGCTCACACCTTGACACACTATGAAACACTATGTGCTCTTACTGTGGTTTACACTGTGAAACACAATGTAATCACATTATGTAGACCGCTACACAGTGAACCACGGCGTGTTCTCACTTCACTCTGTGGTCTACATTGATGAGCACCTTGCGCTTACGCTGCGGTCAACATTAAAGAACAAATTGTGCTCACACTGTAATCTACATTGAAAAACACATTGCGCTCACGCTGTGATAAGCTGATTTGTTTTCCGCTGGTGAGGAGGCTTTACAAATAAAATAAAAACTGTTAATTTCCTTACCGTTATCACACAAGCTGTGAGTCATATTCTCTGGACAGTCACAGACGAACCCGTTGACGAAATCCGTGCAGTTGGCTCCCACCGGGCAGGGCGACGACGCACACTCGTCAATATCTGTTCGAAATGATAGTAAACAGGTACAATAGGCTAGTACCCAGCTAGCCACCTGAAGTCGGGCCGATGTCGGAAGTTGGTTGCCGGATGTCGGCATATCGCCGTTGGCTCGAGGTTAAAATGTCCGCCAGCCCAACATCGTCACGACGTCATTTTTGTGATATATTGGCATAACGTCATTTTCCGACAATGGCCCAACATCATGTCATGAGATGATGTTGGGCCATTGTCGGAAATTGACGTTATGCCAATATATCACAAAAATGACGTCGTGACGATGTTGGGCTGGCGGACATTCTACTACTACTACTACTACTACTACTACTACTACTACTACTACTACTACTACTACTACTACTACTACTACTACTAATACTACTACCTCTACTACTACTACTACTACTACTACTACTACAACTACTACTACTACTACTACTACTACTACTACTACTACTACTACTACTACTACTACTACTACTACTATTACTACTAATACTACTACTACTACTACTACTACTACTACTACTACTACTACTACTACTACTACTACTACTACTACTATTACTACTACTACTACTACTACTACTCATACTTCTACTACTACTACTTCTACTACGGCTACAACTACAAATAAGAGTGCTTTTTTCTTCTACTACAACTACTTTTTACTACTATTGCTACTACTTCGGCTGATCATAGTTATAAACTAGCAGTTCCTTACTTACCCATTTCGCAGTCGCTTCCGTCATAGCCAGGTACGCATGCGCAAGAGTATCCATTAACCTGGTCAGTGCAAGATCCCCCATTTTGGCACGATGAAGATGAGCATGAATCGATGTCTGCGAGAAATACAAATACAAATACATGTTTGTAACATGTCAGTGTTCAAAATAGTATTTAACTTCTAAGAACAAAATTTGGTTTGCGTCTAAGCCTCGGATAATCTTTACCATCAATCATTAGGATACATTTATATCGGTGCTTGGATGATGACCCCATGCCTGGCATGACACAAACGAACAGACGCACATACACAGTTTACACACATTGGTTGTCGCCTTTCGATGTTAACGTAATTGATATAATTATTATTATGAAGTCCTGACAACCAACACATTTAAATTGTATATAACTCTGCCAACAATATACACGATTAACCCTCTGATTGCTATGGTGGTGTGAAGTCTCAAATCCTAGCATATTTAGATCACGGCCCATAACAAAACTATTCACGAGGAGTTTATTTTTCTTACTAGTGATTATTTGATGATTTGTTTAAGAATGTATCCAATATAAAAGTGTTCAATTGCTTTGCTCTAGATATCTTACAGAAGCTTATTTTCATTGTAGATGGAAGGGGATTAAGTTATTCATTACATGTACGCTTTCCCCCAAAACCCTGGATGAAATGGATTATTTCAATTACTTTTACTCATAACAATTTTCTAGACACCCTTTTTTCAAAATTCTTGGAAGTGACTTCTAAAAATTCCTCTTTCATTTATTAGAAAATCATTTTGGGTGGTGGTTCTCCTCAAGAAACTAATACGGCTGATTGCTCTAAAGACTTACCGTCTGGTAAAGTGCAGAACAGAGACTTGGTGTTGGGAATGAGTCCATCCAGCATCCTGCTGAGGTGATTGTCTCTCTCTCGCGGCACGAGCGTGATGTTCCTCCCGTCACGTGTTCTTATGGTAGGGCACCGTGGAACATCGCTGCGACTATCACCAACTGTGAATACACCGAGGTAAGATGGTTATTTTAATATAGAAATTGTCAGAATGTTGTGTTTAGTAGATACTCGAATAATTTACACGTGATTTTTCTGTTCAAAATGTCAACATCACACATTGCAGATTATTTTGTAAATATTGTATTGTTGTTGTTGTCGTTGCTGTTGTCGCGGTGGAATGCTGTGTTGCCTTGATTTTACGCACACATCGGCAAATGTGGTATGATATAAAATAAAAGTGTTAGTATTAACATGATGTTTATCTATCATATTAATTCAAATGTAACAACATAATATAGCATAACATTCCTAGTGTTTCTTACAATCTTACAACTGATTATTTATTACCAATCATGTAAGTCGCAGAATAAATCGAATTATGTAACCAGACACCAGTCATGCCAGTTGTAACGCTGGCAAAAGAAATACAATAGTTGACTTTTGTAATTCCTTGATTTTTAACGATTCTTGTACTAACGAGGCTGTTATAACCGAAGTATATTACACGTTTTAAAGCAACAGAAGCTGAGATTTTAGAGACTTTAGAAACACCCCAATCACGCAATTGTACTATTTCGACTTTATAGGGTTGTTGACAGATCACATATCATTACATTTGTAAAAACATCAAATATTGCCCGGCCCCCTTACTTCTTATTCTATAATACATGGTCGTCCTCGATTTAAAAATGTCCCCCTATATGACTCCTTTAATGTACATTTTCACCAAATGAAAGTATGCCCCCATTTTAACACCAAACGGGTACAAATTGGCATACCAAAAAATCTTATATTTGACTTTCGAATACACATTACAAAAATAATGTTTTTGCACGAAAACAAAAATCCCTATTTTCATACAATGGTACAAATTTATATAACATTTTGTACTGTTTATCATCCCCACGAAGATAGTAATACAATGTATACCCTTTTTTTCTTTCCGGCAATATTTTATGTTCGCAAATACATGTGCAAATTGCCGTCCTCTCCCCTTTCGCGAAAGTATATGAGCGATCAAGCATACGTACACACGGCCAATGTGAATTAAGAAGGTACTAGGCTGAATTAACATTAAGTGGCCGGGAAGGTCTGCATTTACCTGGAGAGGCTATGAGGTACAGGAACAGGAACGTCCAGAAGTGGTCCTGAAAACAAACAAACAAACAAGCGAATAAATATATCAATAACGTAGCACTTGTACAGACTTTATCACGACATACACAGCCCAACGTATCGTAACTCGTCATGGTTACAGCAAATTACACTTTCACAAAAAAAATAACCAACTGGTTAAAATTTTAACCAACAGTTGGTTTCAGGTGAACCTCCCAACTCTTGGTTATAAGATTAACCAACCCTAGTTGGTTACAAGTTTAACCAACTATTTATTAAAACTGTAACTAATTATTTGTTAAACAGTTTTAATCAACCATAGTTGGTTAAGTACAGTTTTGGTAAGGCTAAACTTTAGTAACCAAAACCTGTACAGTAACATTACAAACTAATAGTTATAACTCCACCATGCTGGAAAGGTATACAAAATTACAAATTACTAAGTAAAAAGCCTGTTATCATTCAAAAAGAGCCATTAAAACATAATAGGGCGCTCTCTACAAAGGCATTGGTTTGAACCATTTTTCATACAAAATTATGCATGTGATATTTTTTTAAAAAATAATGATTAAATAGAAAATCATCAACTATTTATAAACTGCTTTTAGAAATCTTTAAAAAAGTGTAAGCATTTTTTTTACTTTAAAAAAAAATCATCGAATAAATTTGGGGCCCACTTTTATTACGATCGGATATATTTATTGATATTTCAGCCATTTCTGAACCGATTTTGACCACATAAAGTTTATTCTGCCATTCAAATTTCATGTTCTTTCAAATTCGACACTCAGTTTTTCATTAGCCTACCTCACAAACAAAATTGTGTTGTGCAGCGCCCTCTCTACCAAAACTGAACTACCCTTTAAATCAATTATTTGATAAATACTTTTAACTAACCCTGTTAATAAAAGTAGCCAACAGTTGCTTACATTTTCATCTAACCATGTATATAGTATGTATAAACAAATATTTGCTATACCATTCTACTGATGTTTTTTTATAAAACATTTGAAACCGTTACAATTCCCACAATAGTTTGAATAATGTGTTAAAATCGCCGTGACGTGACCGTGGAATCAGTGCAGCTTAAGAAATGGTATGGTTAAAAATGATTCCTATTCTGTAAAAGTAAAAGGCCATTTTGCAAAAATACAATGGATAAATGTGGTCTAGCAATTCTACAACAGAAATATACTGTACATTTAAGATTCCAATCAAAAACAGGAATGCATATAATCCTGGATGATCTCTACCATGATTATTGTCACATCTCTAGTCAAGGATCATAAAACCAGAACGGTCAATTTGATAAAACTTTTTTCGTCAGAGGAACAAACTGTTTGGATATCACTACTAGCTAGATAGTGTTAAGGGTGTAGGAATGCATACATATCTTAGATTGACGCAACGTCGAATTTGAGGCAAGACTTTTGTTTAAATAAGTAACGATGAAGCGTGAGATATTGGAAATATATATCTTCTTTTTTTGGGTTAGAAAGTTGATTGAATTCAATCTACCTGCTTGTCAGTTAATTGATTTTCATGATAGTTGATTATATTCCCCGATAAATGGAAATAATTATGAATAACTCACCTTTTCATTTACTCATTGAAATGAAAAATGTGGAATAAAGATGATTGATAAATATTTACAAATACCCCCGATATTAAGTTTTCATTTGAAATGGTTTCTATTAAAGTATTTCTTTGAATAGAAATGTATAATTATGTAATATAAAAGTGTTGCTACTTATCTAACTCTTTAGGTGGTTTAAATTAATTCTTGAATTATAATTGAAAAGTATTCAATTGAAATTTAGTGAAACCAAATCAAAATCAAGTTGGATTGTGTACAAACGGTCCAAACAATTAATAAAAGGATGGAATATATGAATGAGAAAGTCACAATATCAAGACACAATACAATTCCGTTTTTTTAAACCCAAAATACCAAATACACGGAGCAAGGAACTCATTGGATTCTTTGTTCAATTCCCCAGACAGCGCAAACGGTTAAACACTTGATCAGTGATCTTGATCATTATTGAACGCCATAATCATCATGTGTTACTAGATTATAAATCATATTTGTAACATCTTGTAACGATCTGACGATAGTATTATAATTCGTTTACGAGATTCGGTTAAAAACGAAATTGTTTGTGTCATTAGAAAATTGTGCTAAGAGACCCCCTTCGAAGAGAAGAATATAAACTGCACTTGTTTTATCATACAAATATAAACCAACAATAACTCTTATTTGTTTATCCCTGCAATGGTTTGACAATTAGTTATCCAATCGAAAACAATACGTGGTTCGTTGGGGTCGAATCGAATAAGATGGAAGTGAAATTTGGTTTACCAAAGGCTCGATCCTTGGACCTCTTTTGTTTATATTGTATGTAAATAATATAATTAACTCATCTCAATGGTTAAAGTTATCATTATTTGCAAGATGATACAGGTGGTGCCTTTTCTCACTCTAACGTGTCTCATGATTTATGTTGGTAATGATGAATAAACAACATTAAATTATCGGTGTAAATGCAAGTAGTTACTTTTAAATTATGACAAAACAAAATACATTATTTTTAAATATAAAGGTAAAAGGTTCCATGTAATAATTTCCCTATACAAATTGAAAGACAGGATAATGTTAATTTCCTTGGAATAATTATTGAAGAGACGCTCGATTGGAAACGTCATTATTAATCATGTATGTTCTAAATTCTCTAGAAGTAATGGTGTTCTTTCTAAACTTACACATTTTGGAATTTTGAACCGAAGCATGTTTTGCGTAGTATAGATTATACAATTGTTTTTCCTTATTTAAATTATTGTAATATGATCTGGGGTAATACATACAAATCAAATTGGTTAATATGTAATATATTACAGATACGAGCTCTCCGATTGATTACAAACATTAATTTTGTTCGCCCAAGCATCCTCTCTTTGTTCAATTAACATTTGTCCCTTTTACTGAGTTGTTATTTAATACTTTGATATTTATGTTTAAAGGTGCACCTGTAAAGTGTTAGATATTGCCCAAAATGACATTGAGACTTGAATCCTATACCAAAATTATTGTAAAATATGTCCGAATGATGTGTAAATGTTTCATTGACAAAGAACACTGCTTACCTGGTAAAAAGGGTGAAAATTTGCGTCAGCTTTTACAGCTTATTACAGTATGACGTTTATGATCGTGTATAAACACTCTTAAGCTGAATGATTATCAATGATATATATCGTCATACTAAAGGGGCATTTGAACAAATATAACCCTATTTTATTCTTCTCTTGCCATAAGCCAAACAACACGGTAGAAGAGAAATGTGGAAGCTGAAATTAATTTGTATGGAGTTAGACACTTTACAGGTGCACCTTTAAATTTCATAAAGGAATTCCCCCCATTATTTGTTGATATGTTTCAAAAGAATTCGTTAGTTTATACGTATCCCACACGTCAAAGTAAATTATTAAACACACCATTCTCTCGGTCAACTGTAGTCACTCAGTCTGTACGATGTATTGGAGTCAATCAATGGAATAATTTGAACGATGATCTACGATATATAGTTCTACACAATTTAAATCTATTTATAAGCGTTCTGTATTTCAAAGACTTGATTCCATGGTTGAGGAGAACTCTCTTTCTCTATCACCTGTCCCTTTACCATTTATATCCGTTGCTGTTTCTCTTTATTATTTTTTTACGCGTGATCTGTAAAATATAAATGGGCGCGTGTGTGTGTTGATATGTGAGTGTATGTGTGTAATAGTATGATTTATGTCTTTGTTACTTTATTGTTTAGGGCCCCGATAACAAGCATCTACCGCTTCTTCGTGTTCTTAGGGATCCTAACCATTATTTTCTTTTATTTTTGGAGATTACTTTGTACCGATTGTTATATTTTTGTTGTTGTTTGATATTGGTTGAATACATGAATTGAAATTGGGATTCATGAATTCAATTATGTGAAGTTCACAGTGATAACGGATTAAAATTATGCCCCCAAACCCAAAACAATTGCATTGTAGTCTAAATATCAGGCTTAGTTTCTATTTGTATTCGGAATCTATGGTTCTTTTGGTCAACTCCCACAGTTAAAGGGAAGTAGTAACAATTACAAAATTCTAAAAACTTACTTTAAACTCTAGCGGTTCTCACATACCTCATTGTATTCTTATTACCAATAGAAGCAGGGAACAGCTTTTGGCTTCCGAATTTCCCTTTTGTTATAAAGAAAACTGTGTTTGAAGTGTTTGGTTTCATTATTATCCACTGGGTGATTATAACTGTGTACAGGATCAGTGCAATGAGTTTTCGAAAACCACTTGACATTTTCCCTAATTACTGCGTGATATGACTTTCATTTACCGTGGAATGTTCTCACATCATTCAGTGGACATATCAGATCACAGAAATACACACGCTATCAACCATTTGCCAGTTTTTGCACGTGTACCCACTTTATGCACACCCAACAAATAATCTAATATATGAGAGAGTTTTAGTAGAACATTCTGCCAAAAAGTTCAGAAAATCTTTTTCCAGAAAAATGTTATCATAATCTGAAAACTCATCATCATACTGAATGATGTGTTTATTGGCCCGCAGAGGAGGCCTATACCATCTGAATTGCGTATAGGAACATATAGATTGGTTTAGTTCTGCAGACCCATGGACATTATGAATGTTTGTCGCATTTTGTATTACTATACAATTCCTCCAAACATAGTGAAACTGACTTGAAATAAACAATATAAATGAAAATGACCAAAGATCGTTGGGGTTCCCTGGGATACAACGATTGCAATACAAATGTTATTCTCGCCATTACGATGGATGATACGTCATGTCGACCATTCTCGACGATGTAGCGGAGCGACTAATACCCCCGTCACATATAGCTACGCTCTCGCGCCGCTCCTAATCCCCATAATCCCCATTCATAAATTTGGCAGTGTTGCCAAATTAGGGTCAGTGGGAGGCGAAGCATTGTCCGAACGATGATTAAATGACGAATGAATGGGAGGATTATCGCACGTAGGTGAAAGAATATCCTCTCATGCATGGACATACAATGGCTCCCTAAACAAAAGAGCAGAACGCCAAAGACTCACGACCGCTTTCGACATGTCCAAAGCTTAAAAAGCGGTCGTGGGTCGGTCGTGGGTCTTTTGCCGACCTAGTCTTTTGTTCAGCGAGCTATTGTCTGTGCATTCATGGAAGGATATCTATTGACACATGTGAGATAATCTTCCCATTCAGATCCTCATTGGACAAAAGACATTTTGCAGATACATTTCAGTGATTGTGATCAGCTCTTGTCTAGATCGTGGCTAGAGCGTGGCTCTAGTCTGACGGCACACTCACCAAGCAGTGTACCAAGGATTTCATGACGGGGTGGGGTGGGGGAGGGGGGGGGGGGGGTAGAAATAGTTTAAACGAATGACAGCTAAATTCAACGGACCTTGGGAACCATATACCTCGCTAGCGCTTTTACAAGAAACCCACGAATGGGGAGGGGGGGGGGGGGGGGGGGGGCAGGGGCCCGCTAAAACACCCCTGCTGAGTCACGGGGACGGAGCCCCCGTAATCTTGTGTATTTAGCTGTCTAGATATGTCAAGATGTGGATTAAAAAGTTGGGGGGGGGGGCGCCTCTAGTAGTTACCCTGCTGTATTCAACCCTCGTATCGAAAAACGAGATACAAATCCAAACACCACCACGCTTTCACGATATTATTTCCCTATAACACACAAACAATTAACCTTCATTGTATACATACAATTGACTTCCTGTTCACTATTCTTTCCGTCATGAGGTTCATTTTGTGAGTTGTTAGATTTATGACCTTGCATGTAGGCTACGGACAAAGATAATTACGAATATAACTCTGTAGTGTTGGATGGTATACGTAGTACCGTCACGAAATATCGATCGAATTTTAATGACAAAGCAATTAATTTGTGCCTCGTCCGCAATCTTATTAATAGATGTAAACTGGTGTTTTTGACGTTGGTATAAACCAGTTAAAACAAAAATCATTATTTCCAATGTATTAAACACTTAAATGATACCGCCCCTAACAAGTGAGATTTGAATATAAATCATTTAAAAAATGATATTGCTTTGATCTAAAATCATACATACAAGTATGTGTTGAGATAAATATACATATTTGTATAATTATAACACCTAAGGCACCGCGCCTTTTAGTTACTATCCGAGAGACCCAGATTGATGTTCAGAACCCAGAGTGTTTTGTGGGGAAATTGGAGCCTTGGCAAATAGACTAGAATATTGACAAGACACTTCCTGTCTTTTTTTGTTTTAACAACAATGGCCCAATCCGCGAACATATCTCACCAGGGCCCCGTTGCAGAAAGAGATACAATCGATTGTAAGTTACGATTGATCGTAAGTCAGAAAATCTACGCGTTTCAACCAATTAGATACGCGCATCTAGAACACGTGATCTGACTTACAACTTACAATCGATTTTATCGCTTTCTGCAACGGGGCCCAGTCCGTATCATGACCCTTTTCTCTTTGAAGTCTTGTGCATCCTCTAAAACCAAATTTGCTATAAAATGTTGACATACCGTTGCTAAGTCACGTGACCCCTCTACCGGAAAGAACACAGTGTATCACAGTGTGAACACAATTTGTTTCACACTGTGGCTAACATTGCGAACATATGGTGTGGACTAAGTTAAATTCGAAAGTTTTAACAGTGCCAACATTCATCACACAGTGAACACAGCGTGAACTGTGTGTGCTCACACTGTGTTTCACAGTGTGTTTACAAAGTGATGAGTGGTGACACTTTTAAAACGCTTGAGTGTAACATGGTCTACACACCTACATAGTGTTATCATTATACTGTGGACCACAGTGTTAAAACCAGTGCGTTCACACTGTGGTCCACATTGTGATCATCTTGTAGGGCTATCAGTCAGACTATTTATAATTATAATGAATTGTGTACACACAAACAAACAAGTCACATTTTACCTAAAAGAGATAAAACAATGCTAATTTTGTCAGGACCTCATTGTAGATGTTTGAGTTTGTGTTCATTATATTTAAACAATTTAATATATCAATAGAAACAATGCAATTAGATGACTTAACAAGCAATGCATAACATTTACACCTACTTATAGTTGATGATATTTAGCTCAGTAGCGTATGATAGTTATGTTTGTAATGTCGTGTTAATAGTTACCATTCGAGGTAAAAAATTCCGACATGTATATTGGAGCATATGGGGACATTGGGTATATTTCTGACACCGACGTACGCCTATCACCATGACAACCATCTTGACTTTTTTAGTCTTTATAAGGTTTGGGCCTATTGATCTTCCTTGTTTCACAAAGACTCGAACACTCATTCTTTTCGTTGCATTTAGAGTGACGTTTTCACTTGTGTCAAAACCAGATTTTACAGAATGACGAGCAATAATTTAATTGATTAAACAGAAATGTGAATTTTAAAAGTAATTTAACCTTTTCATTTAATACAGGAAAGGAGACTAGAACATAGTGTAGAATGCTAATCAAGCCGGAACAATCATGGGGACAGAGTGTTATTCGTACACAGTCATGACAGTGGCGTGCCCAAAGGGGAGATGGGTAGAGCAGGGGTAGGGAGCGAGATCTAACCTGTGCAAGGCTTTTCGCAACCTGATTTGCCCGATGATACATTCCTAAGGCTAGACATCCTCTTTAAAGGTACAGTTGAGTATTGTTATTTCCCGAAGTGCCCCCCGATATTTTGTTTGTGAGATAATGAAAAAATGACTGTCAAATTTGAAAGAACGTACTATTTTAATGACAGAATAAACTTTATTTGATCAAAATCGGTTCAGAAACGGCTTACATATCCATAAGTATATTTGTATTCAAAAGATTCTTCACCGGCAATCACCGGGGGATATTTAGACTTTTTAGAAACAAAATAAAAAATGCTTAAGAAAAAAATCTGAATAGGTTTTTAAAAAGTCGTTTTAACAAAACATTAAATGCACAATTTTTTATGAAAAATGGCTAAAACCAGTGATTTCTTTGAATAGCGCCCTCTTGAGTTGTAACGGCTCTTTTTGAATGATAACAGTAAAAATAAAAATAAACCACCAAAATAAAAATAAACCACCAACTCCTTTGGAGATTAAGAAAAGATTATTAGAAAATAGAAAGGAGGAGAAGAAATTAGCTGGAGATCGAGGTACTCTAACATATCATTTTAGAAAGTGGGACAATTTAAAATAGCTTCGTGCAGAACAAAATAGGGAAGGCGAATAGAAGCAATGAAATAAACATGGCTAATAATTGGTCGAGATTCTCACAAGATGTAGGCATGTTTTCTGTGGATGTGTGTGTGGGTGTCTGTGCACGCGTGTGTACGTGTGTATGTAAGTGCTTGTATAGGTGTTTTTTGTTTGTTTTTTGTTTGTTTGTTGTTGTTTTTTTTTTTTGGGGGGGGGGAATATTTTGTTCTCTCCTATTTTCCCCTTTTTTTTATGTTTATGCTTTCTTCATGCATGCATGTTTCATGCTTTATTTGATGTAAATAGTAAAAGTTAATTTGTACTATTTAGATGTGAATGTAAGATCATATTATATACAATTATGTAAACATGCAAATTATTTTATATACTAATCTTGTTATTGATTGTTATTTTGTTATTGTTTGGAGAAAATAAATATCTTTGAAAAAAAAAAAAAAAAAAACATACTTTTTTACTTACGCATTTGTAATTTTTCAATCCTTTCGAGCATGGTGAAGTTATAACTACTCGTTTGTAATGTAATTGTTCAGGTTTTGGTTGCTAACATTCATTTTGACCAAAACTGTACTCTCTTTACCAAAACTCAAATTTCCCTTTAAAGGGATCTAGTAATTTTGTTTACATATGTGCAAAAAGTGATGAGTGGTTAATACAATGTATAATATTGTTATCTGATATGTCCACTGGGCGTTGTGTGAAAATCTCAAGTTAAATAGACGTTATATGACCGAGTAATGAGCAAAAAAGCACAGTGATATTCACTAACTCATTGCATTCACTTTGTACACGGTTTTTGCGGTCCAGTGGATAATTTAACATCTGAACACTTCAATCCTACATATCTTTTTTAATAACGAAAGGGAAATTTGAAAAACCGAAACCTGTCCCATGCTTTTATTGTTAGTACGAATACCACTAGAATTTGATTTTGAGGATTTGGAAAATGTTACTTAGTCCCTTTAAGCAATGATATACAGTATTATAATTATGATAACTTCTGTATTTATTTGATAGTTGTGTACGTTTTTAGTTACTATATTAGTGTTTATATCACTAATGTAATTCTGTGAACAAAAATGCATGCTACAAACAAAACATTTCGAAAGGATAATACAAATCATTTGTTCTTTAACTTGATATGTGTACCTTATAAATGTATGATAAATACTTTATATTGATTGATTATACTTACCAGATCAAAAAGCTGAAAATCTTATGAAATGAAAATCGAATTAAACAAATAATTATTTGATTGCCTGCCTGCAATACCAATACAATTAAGAGACTTGTTCCCATATGTAAAAACTATTTTGTTTCCAAAATTGACAATATTAAAACACTTTGTGATATCACCTTCTGGTGATTCGAACAGTGCTAAAGTTGTTATTATAATTTTGTTTACGTGATTATAACGCAAGCAACGTATCATTTTAAACGCATTTAAACCACAGTGCGCTGGTTATACAATTTTCAAAATCTCTTATTTTCGTTCGCAAATGACTCTCTGTATAATGTTGATTGTAGAATAATTTATCTATAATGCAGGTAATCTAGTAAAGACATAGACTGGCAATAAATGAAGCTTCTTTCTTGAAAAAAAAAAAAAAAGGGGTTTTACTTAGTCGTGTGTAATAGTGTATACTTTTCGAGCATGGTGAAATTATAACTATTACTTTGTACCGTAATGACTTCTATTTTAATGTTTTATGAAAAGCAGCACAATCAGTTTTCCCGACTTATTGGTCGTTTTGTGGTGTAAGGCAATAGGTAACATTGGCCCGTATTCACAAAGGAGGTTTGTAGGAGGTTTGTACAAACCATGGTTTATCCATGGTCTACATCTATGGATTGCTGCTCGTATACAAGTAAAACCATTTCTAATTTATAATGATATGACTGTTGGTGCTTGCTAACCAGCAAATTTCACCTTGTGAGAAGACAAACATTTATTTGGTGCATTTTGTAAATGTGTACCATCAACATTGTTAACAAGTAAAGAGTTTACATTCTTTCTCCATCAGTTTACAAATGGCACTCCATAGATGTAGACCACGGATAAACCATGGTTTGTACAAACCTGCTACAAACCTCCTTTGTGTGAATACGGGCCATTGTGTCTACTGATTAGTCTCGTTTAATGAAAAAGAGTCCTTGCAAATATTCCCCTGGTACAATATGTTATTGACTTTAATTAGAGAAACTAACAAGTATTTTGATATTTATTGATTTTACGCAAACATTTGTACATCTGTACTCTCTTTACCAGATCTCAACTATCCCTTTAAAGAAATGGAAAATATTACTTGGGAAAGGAATATTGATCAGATTATGACTTATAACGTCACAAGTAATATACCGTTGTGCCGTTGCCATATAGCTTGGTTAAGCAAATTGATAAACTATACTCTTTGTTTTGGGGATCAAAAAAAGAGAATGTTAAAATAAATATTCGTATACAAATCCAAGAAAATTGATTATGGTAGATTTACAATCAAGAACTGATTCATTACGACTCTCGTGGGTGACATGGTTGAGTAAAATAATGTGTAAATGATGAACATGCATCATGGTTAATAATGTTCTCTTATTGATGAAAAAGTTGAGAGAAGACCAATTTTCTCCAATTTAAATGTAACAAGTTCCATATGAAACACATTCGTTTGAAATCAAAAGTACCACCGATTAATTTGCTGAACATATTATTTATTATAACAAAAAAGAAAATGAAAAAGAGTTACAAGAGTTGAAATATATTTAAACATTGTACACTAATTGTAAAATATATTTTCCAATTGAGTTAAACAAAGTAAAAGAGTTCCTTGAATTTCTGTCATAACTATGTATAACTATGTAAATTCTGTTTTGTATGAGTAATGTAACCATATAACTTGTACATTTTGAACTGAAATACAATTCTCGAATGAGGCAAAAGAAAAGAAAATAATCATAACAATTATCAGAGTAGATTCTTTCAAGCACACTAAAAAAAAAAGAATTCCAGCAAAACCTAACCCAGACCAACAAAAATACAGAAGTTTGTTTTAAATTTGGATTTTAGCCATGCACTAAAATAAAGTTAAAAATGAATTTTTCTTTCCCGTTTGGTATTTGTTTTCTTCATTTTCCTAAAAAGAGAAATCAAGGATATACATTTAGCACAATGACAAATATAATCACACAATATAGGTTTGTGGAAATGGATGGAACCACTAGAGAGCAAAGCCTGTAGATTGTGGACTCCTAAAATAGTACTTTTAACAATGTAAATCAACATGCATACACAAATCAACTTATACATTTATAGGATACTACTATAATTTATCATCAATACTGTATGTAAGTGACGTTTGAATGGCTCCATTGACACTTATAATAATACAAACAAACAATAGCGAGCGCCTATTCAGACTTGGAGAGTAGAACATCACAACAATGACACCGCGGGGCACGAGAGCAGCACATGTGGACACGTAATGGCGAAGCCAGGAAATATGCAAACATGGCAATTATATATTCTTTCTTTTTGAGATCTTTTTCCGTGACATACGTTAACAAATGTCGGCTTCACAATACCTTTACGAGAATTAGTACTATATTGTTGTAATATTATGCTAAATCAGTTGAACTCCTTTATTGACCGATATATAGTTTAAATGGAGGGACGCATTCGTTTTTCATTCGTAGAATCCAAATTAGAGGGCTGTTCGCTCTGATTTTTTTTTGCGTGTTACATTGATCCCCATCCGTCAACTGAAAGCTGTTCAGACGTTTTGTAAAAGTGGACCTGTCCCTTTAACAGGCAAGCAATTAAGCAAAATATGAACAATAACAGTACAATACGTGTGGTTTGCGGTTGCACCATGTATGAGTAGAGGATTGTTGGTGAGTCATGAGAAGGACCGTTGGTATTCTTTCTAGGATAGTCCTGAAAAGGACTGTGGTAGTCCAGGGATATGGGAGTTTATCCCTGGGTAGTCCTAGAAAGGACTGTTGGTAGTCCTGGAAAGGACTGTTGGTATTCTTTCTTGAGCTTGTAGTTCTTATAAGAGATACAGCACCGGTATAGTTATTGTAAGGAGAGGGTGTGTGGTACCACCCACTCTATCCCACCCTCCAATCCTCTCATCATACATGGTGCAACCGCAAACCACACGTATTATCTACACCACCATGGAAGCCGATACTTACAAGCAACATTTAAATAACTACAGGATCTCACATATTCATAATCAAGTATTCAGGATGAATTCAACATGATTAAAATCGTAACAAGAAAGTTGTATTTAAGTCGATTTATCACATATTTTGCGAGAAATAAGGTTTAAAATAATTATGATCAATGTGATATTAAATTTAGCATTGTGAACTCATTAATTGGGGGAATTTCTTTGACTTAAACGTAGTATTGAGTGAGGATGCCACCTTCGCAACCTTATGCTTATTTATCTTAACATTATTACAATAATTACTTTACTCGCAACATTATGAAATAACGCCAGAAACAATTAATCTGAGGTATTTGATAGTAAGAAATATATTACCGGTACTCATTTAGATGAGCTTATGAGTAACACCCTGGAATACAAAAATGTATGCCCCTAATTTGCATAAATAATCTTCCCTCCAGAACCAATAATGACATGGATTTATTTCGTATGCATGTTCTGGAAATGTGGCAACGATATTCTAAGCTTGTTTGACCCAACCAGCGACGCAAGTGTATTTACCTCAGTTGCACGTGTTAAACTGTGTTTGATTTTTAGATCAGAAATATTGAATAATGAGTGATTCCTTTTTTACAAGGTTTTGGAAGGACAGCTTATTCAATTATGATATTCTGTCCATATATTATTACCATGGGCTTGATGGGAACCCTCCTAAATAAAATAACATTTCACATCTGGTTTATCAAAGGACATTATGTCATTAACCAATTTGGCTGCATCAAAAAAAGAAGAAGCGTAGATCAAGTGTTCTTGTATCTTATTCCTTTGCATGAAAATCAACAGAGAACATCTCATTATAGTAAAATAAAGAGAAGTACAACATGACACCCTAAACGGAGTAAATTTAGTGGCAGCCTTTTTTGTACTTTAAAGGGGTAGTTTAGTTTTGGTAGAGAGGGCGCTGCACATCACAATTTTTTTGTGAGGTAATGAAAAACTGAGTGTCGAATTTGAGAGAACATGCAATTTTAATGGCAGAATAAACTTTATTTGGTCAAAATCGACCCAGAAACGGCTGAAATATCAATAAATATATCTGATCTTATAATTATTTGGGGCCCAAATAATTAGATGATTTTTTGAAAAAAATAAAAAAATGCTTGCACTTTTTCAAAAATTTTCAAAAGCGTTTTTTAAATAGTTGTTGATGATCTCTCTATTTAATCATTGTATCAAGAAAACATTACATGCATAATTGTGTATGAAAAATAGTTGAAACTAATGCCTTTTTAAAAAGCGCCCTCTTGTGTTTTAATGGCTCTTTTCGAATGATAACAGGCTTTTTACTTAGTCGTTTGTAATTTTGTATACCTTTCGAGCATGATGGAGTTATAACTATTAGTTTATAATGTTACTGTGCAGGTTTTGGCTACTAAAGTTCAGCCTTACCAAAACTAAACTACCCCTTTAAAACAAATTTAAACAGGTTTTCTTGATGGAAATAAGTGTTTAAAATAAATTGGTTGTTCCTAAACTATGGAAAAATGGTACTACTCGTTATGTTAGTCTCTCTTGTTAAATGTGGTCGATTACCTAATTATGCTAATTATATAATGCATTATTATGTAAGGGTTGGCAAGGTAGCAACCGAGCAGAAATAGCTTTACATCTCATTTAGAACTAAATATTAAACGTATTGCTTAATAGCATAGTCAACCTGGATATTAGGGTGCTATCACTATGGCAGAATGGATTTCTCAACCATCGAATATCCCAAGTTAATTGTTTTTACTCACTTTTTACTTTTCCTAGATAGAAATTGTCCTCAGATTAAGTTCCGAAATATGCAATATCTAGGACCTGAACAAGTTTAGAAGTGTGAGCTTTTCAATTGATCCATCCTATTAATGGATTTCAGTAAAATTTAGCGATTATGCCACTTCCGAAACCTTGGGCATATTTTGTGTTATCTTTATCAAGATAATAACCGTATTTGCACAACTTTGAAATAAGGTCAGTAGCAATGAATCTGGGGTTCGGAATCCATTCCACCACTCATTTAGATGTGGATTATAGGCAACCCCCAACAATCCAAGATTGCTGTCCCCTATTTACATCGATATACACTATCCAGAAATCAGGTCTTTATTGTTCATTCATATTCCACAAAATAATAAAATACTTTTCTGCTAGGTTCACACCTTGCAAACCCTTTACATAACAAGATTATTAACCCCATGTAACAGATTTCCGAGAATAATGTAGACCGTGTGTATTTTTTTAGACCGAAATTGTTTAATTATGAGTAGTCCAAAACGGATTTGTCAAGGTTTTGAGATACAGCTTATTTATTAATACGTTTGTCTGCATGTTATAACCATGCCAACCCTAACTTAAACAAAATATCCACCTCTAGTTAATCAAAAGAAAGGATGTGATTAGGTAATTTTGGCTGCATTGACAAATAATAATTTATGTTGCACTTCAAAGAAAACAAATCAAGCGTAGTTCAAATCTTCCTGTCTCGAATTCCTTTACATGAAAGTCAACAGAGAGCATCTCGATATAATACCAAGAGAGAGAAATGAAATATGACACCCTAACCGCAGTAAAAATTTAACATTATGGCAAGAATGTTAGGCAGTTTGTCATGATTGTGCATACCAACTATAATTAACAAGTGCTATGCAATATTAATTGAACTGATAAGAATCCAAAAACGTTTACTTCTTGAATTTATTTTAATATACATTGAAATATGACACTATACATATGTTTACTGTGCGTTTTTTTTGTAATCTTAACCTCTAAATGCAAATTAAATGTCAACTCACCCTTTTTTTATGCAAGTTAAGATGTGAACAGCTTACATTATCTACACTGAATATAAGCTTGGTAAGAAGTCAAATGCCTATAGTATCAATGCAACGCTTGTCTATTTTGTACACTTCGAACAAATGAACTTAGTTATTTAATAATATGAGTATTGTGAATAGTTAAATGCGGTAAAATGTGATTGTACAATACAAAAATGATATTTTTTTGCCGATATATAGTATAATGTGTGGTAAAACAAGAATCATATTTACAGATAATAATACGTTAAACATGGTACAACACATTTTTATTTTTAACCATTGTCACGACTCTTTCGACTCTGATAGCTTACCGTGTTTTGATATATAATCTGTCGGCTGTCAAGACAACTAACTACATATTCACAAGAGTTGAATTATATGGTTACTTCAAAATCTGAATTACCCTAAGCATTGAAGACATTTATATGAGGAGAACATCTGCAAGTATGTCAATGCATTATGTTATTGGTAAAATATTCATGATTACATATCAAAGTCATTCTTCAACCAAATTCACATAAACACAATATAATTATGTTGTACATGTTTGTTTGGCGTACGGTAAGAGTAGAATGAAATGGGTTTTCATTTCTTAAAGGGATCTAGTAACTTTGTTGACATGTGCAAAAAGTGATGAATGGTTGATGCAATGTATATTATTGTTATCTCATATGTCCACAGGGTATTGTGTGAAAATTTCAAGTCAAATGGACATTGCATGGCCAAGTAATGAGCAAAAATGCAAAGTGATATTCAATAACTCACTGCACTCACTTTGCACACAGAAGAAAAACTCGCCCGGAGTTTTTCTTATCTGAATACTTCGATCGTACATATCTTTGTAACGAAAGGGAAATTTGAAAAACCGAAACCTGTCCCATGATTTTATTGTTAATACGAATACAACAAGGTATGAGGGAACCGCTAGAATGAAATTTTTTTTTTGTTGAGGATTTGGACAATGTTACTAAGTCCCTTTAAAGGGATCTAGTAACTTTGTTGACATGTGCAAAAAGTGATGAATGGTTGATGCAATGTATATTGTTGTTATCTCATATGTCCACAGGGTACTGTGTGAAAATTTCAAGTCAAATGGACATTGCATGGCCAAGTAATGAGCGAAAATGCAAAGTGATAGTCACTAACTCATTGCACTCACTTTGTACACGGTAAGAAAAACTCCACCGGAGTTTTTCTTATCTGAATACTTTGATCGTACATATCTTTGTAACGAGAGTGAAATTTGAAAAACCGAAACCTGTCCCATGATGTTATTGGTAATACAAATACAACAAGGTATGAGGGAACCGCTAGAATTAACATTTTATTTGAGGATTTGGACAATGTTACTAAGTCCCTTTAACTGTCTCTCTGATCATGGAGCTATTCATGAATGAATGAAAAACGTACCAGAATACTTTTTGATTGTAGTCAATATCAACGGGTAGTAGGTGATAGAATCTTACATCAATGTTCACTTTTTCACTCGGAAAAACAGTATTCCCTTTTCTATAAAATTATCACAAATCATTCAGAACAATCTTACAACGATATTGATGTATGATTGAAGCCTCACATATTAATATTTTGAAAAATCTTATGACGTTAATGGATTACTTTGATTCATGAACAACAATGATGTGGTTCTTACCAAGTGGAAAGGATTAGACCGGTCCATCTTACTGTGCAGCTGACCACATTATCCACGAACTATTTGATAAATCCCAAAACTCCGGAGTTTGTCGAGAAACGCTTTTCCTCAAAGGACTTCACAGAACAAATTACTGAACACAACGATGACGGTCTGCATGATAAAACTCTCTAAGTATGGGATGCATGCTTTTTCCTCGAAGTACTTGATTGGACGCCCGAATCTGCGTCAAAATATACGCATGCGCAGCTATGTAAAACATGATTGGCTCGTGCGCAAAATGCCACGTTTTACGTTCGAAAACAGCTTTGCCCGTTTTCCCACGTGATGTATAGTGGCGACACAAGAAGTAAAAAGGGAGACAACCACTGAATTGTATATGGGGACTACGCGTTATGGATGGCATCGTTGACCATAGCTACACCACTGTAACAATACTTCCGAAGCCAAATGTAAAGTGGAGAAATTTTAATGACCAATGACTGAATTGTCTATACTATTGCTGGATTTCTTTTTGTGTACGATTTTTATTACAGAATGGTGGTAACTTATATATTACCATAAAGCTGAGAATTCAGAAATACCCTAGACAGCAATTTACATATTACGTCTTTACAAACATATACTGGGGGTGTTTCACAAAGATTCAAAGTTGAACTTAACGCGAAGTATTTGAAACTTCCAACACAATGTTATATTTTTATTATCAATTATTTAAAGGCTCCTTGATTAACAACATTAAATGATTTTCATCAATTGTTATGCCATTGCAAAAGAACTGTTTCATCCAGCGCCGTCTTTATAGACATACGTGTCTACGTAGTACAACATCGACTTTGATATTAAATGGGACTTGTATTCGTTAAAACGGATCTAGTAACTGTGTAGAGTGTATATAGACATGTGCCAAATCTAGAGAATTGCAATTAAAATGTGTAATTATGTAATCTGATATGTCCACTGAGTAATGAGCGTATACACAAAGTGATAGTTGCCTGCTCGTTACACTGACCGTGTACACATTTAAAATCTACTGGAGAATGTCATTCTGAACACTTCAATCATCAATAGTTTTTGAACGAAAAACAAATTCGGAAAACCGAAACATATTTGTTACACGCTTGAATTGGTAAAACGAAAACGAGGTATGTGAGAACTGCTAGAGTTCTAAATCTAAGTAAGTTTTGTGGATTTTTATCAATTTAAAAGGGTTGTGGACGTTTAATACAACTGCCTGACATTTAACATTATTGTGAATTTTAACCGTTTATTTGTGTTTTCATTTATTTTCTTTTTTTTCATATTTCAATGACATCCAACCCATTTCTTTGATCCTTGAATTCAACCATCTCCCGTATCTCTATTCCTCCCGTGATGAATCAAATTTTACATATAATTATGCGTCTTTAGATAAATGACTTTGTAAAGATGAACAAAGGAATTGACGAACACAACTCTTTGGTAATGGAACGTTCACATGGTATCGTCACGTAATATCGATTTAGTTTGCTATCCCAGAGCCATTCATCTGTAGCCTAGTCGAGTGAAGCATCCGTCATTGTCCGTGGTCTAGATGCATTCTAGTACATGTATTATTTCCGACATAGGTGCAATTTGTATATTAATTATCATCATTCTGTGTATTTCATTTGTCATGGCAACGATTAAATATGAAAACCCCAAATATGTATCAAGATGTGAGAAAGAACGATTTTTAATCGTTCCCAATCACATACATATAAAAGAAACGATAATGTATGTTTTGTGATATGTGAATTCGAAAGTTTGAAATTTATTATTTTTCGAATATTTTGACAAGGGATCATCATATGAAAACTTTATGGTTGGAATTCACAAAGGCAGTTTACATTCAAACCGCGGCTTAGAATGCCCGCATGCTTATGTAGCGCTTAACGTTATTTGTTAATTTGATACATTGGAAATATAAATTAGCCGTATAATGTTGATTTACAGTAATCAGATTGGATAACATTTCGAGCATATTTATTTGTTCATTTACTTTTCACGGAATACAATTATTCTCACACATACAATACTAGGGTTACACCACGTCCATAAAACAGTAGTCTACACCATTCTTTGTAAATTGACGTAATATGGCGCATTAACTCTTAACGTGCCAGGTATTTTAATACTCTATGGCACTTGTGTGCATTATAACTCGCAAAAATGCGAGCTTGGCACGTTAGGAGTTAAAGCCACGACTTTTTTGTGAATTCCAGATTCAAATCTATATCGCATAAGGAACTTTATCAAGGTAGAATTCATATATGTTAGACATATATTCTGCAAATAATTTCACACGATAAATTATGTCTGGAATTTACAAATGATGTTTGATCAAACTGTGGTATATCTGCGTCATACGACGTCAGTTTCAACCAAGGTCTAGATTTTGAAGATATTTATTATTGAATAATAAGTATTCAGTACGCTATTCTATTGTAATGTAAATCAATGGGCAATAGGTGATACAATCTGACATACATTATCTCTGTTTTCACTAAGAAAACATAATTTCTTTCAATCAAACTATCACACATCATTCAGAAGAATCGTACATACATTGGTATATAATTGAAGCCTCATATGTCAGTTTCGGAAACATTTCATGAAGTTTATGGATCACTTTAACACTCAATAAAACTTTTGTATTACTCTTTGTTTTATTTGATTCCACAGATTTGCGACATAGATACTTTATAAGAGCAACATTATCCAGCATATGTAAATACACATTCATTACGCATCTAGCAAAAGTAAAGTATTGTGCAATTTGACAATCATGTCCAAAATGTAATTAGCATGTAACATTTTAAGCATACATATACGTTTAGTACATGAAACCACCCTCCACAAAACCCATTACCTCTTCTTAAAGTGGTTAGTTTGCTTATTTACAGTTGTTACAAACAATATCCATACATCTGCTATTAAATTGTCAAGTTCATTCAAGTAACCATCCGCGATTACGACAGATAACATGGTTCTCTTGGAAAGCAGTTCATAAAAAGTGACTTCCATAACTATCTTAATAGTATGATATTACAAAATACACATAATATGTGTATTTTTGAATTATTATTATTTTTTATTATTTAAAACATGTGTACAACATTTTTTAAATTTTATTTCCCCGTTTTCTGTTCTTTAACAACACGTATATAATACATTAGGTACAAAAATGGCTTAGTCAGTTAGTACATAACCCAAAGTCATAATACTCTACACAATGGTAGTTCTGCAAATCCTGCTTTACATGTTGTCCCAATATCACCCATAAACCTTCAATTCAAAATAGTTCACGATTACTGTGCCTGAACTTTGCATTATATGTATCAGAGAGAGCATCTCCATATTCCCTATTCATTTCCATTCATTTATCTTTTAGTATGCTACAGCTTTAACGTTCCATCAAAGTTGGAAAATACGTGCACCTACTTCCTTCGTTTGATATTTGATTCTCATAATATAAATCACATATTGTGTTGTTTATATATTATACTGTTTTTACATAATAACTTAATATGAAATACTCTGTACTTGACACATTTTACGAATTCAAAACCCACCTGTGCTATACGTCCAACAGAGATGCAACACATCTCTGTATAAACATCAATGGATATTAACAAGAATGTTATAGATTAATCAATTGCAATGTAACAAAACAAAACCTTACATGTACATACTTTATATTAAGCATATCTAAAAAGGCAATATTGGTTTTATTTTTAATGTCGAGATGAGTTGAGTAGATATGATTTTATTTCACTAAGGTCACTTGCTTCTTCGACCAATGGCTGTTCTTCAGCAAGTAATTAAAAACACCTTTAGATATCAACATTATATACATAGTATAAACAAGCAATACACAAAAAACACAAGTACGAAAAACGGGGGGGGGGGGGGGGGGGGGGAAAGAAACATAATCACATATTTACAAAGTAAAACATTTTCTTTTTACATTTCAATATTCATGATTTATCAATTCCCTTATTCTTATATTAAAATTTGTCCTTGGTTTTGGTATTTTAACTGAACAGACTGCATTATTGTTTAAGGTTCAGAAATTAAAATCCAAATTTGGATTAAGGGCAGCATTTCTTCAATATATGTTTTTAAAAGTACACCGCGCATAATGATTGTACTTAACACACATTTTTCTCTACAATAAAATCCCAGAATACTAAAAAATGCAATGTGACAGTACATATTGAATACATTTTTAAAAAGAATACTTTCTGCACTTTCTAATTGCAGAAATTTGGAATCGAACAATCATGAGGCTAGCCCTTTACATGTGTGTCGAGATGAATTCCAAGCATACATCTTACTCAGATATTTAAACTACTTGACATACACTGCAAAAACGAGGGTGTTAAATTAACACCACGAGGGTGTTAACTGGATTACCACCACTGGTATCTATGTTGGTCCACACCAGCTTAGTGAATACCAATATAGACACCGGTGGTGTTAATTTAACACTTTTGTTTTTGCAGTGTAACTCCATTATCTACAATGTATAGAAAGGAAATTAATCTTGGTAAGAAATCGGTTTTTATGCAATTCATTCCACTGTTATCCATTGTGTGCATTAAGGAACACATCAATATATTTGTTCCTATGACTATTTTGACTTGAGTCATGGCGCTTAGACGGTAGATCACATTCTTGGTACGGGGATGGACGCAGTGGACTAATGGGCGGAGATAATTACCTCACAACAAAATGAGTTGTGCAGCGCCCTCTCTACCAAAACTGCACTACCCCTTTCAGTTTTGGTATACCGACTTTTCTGTATAATGCCAGGCGCAGACAGAGCCGACTCGACCGAATCCGACTGGTTTTCAGCCTGATTATTTCAGCATGCGCTGAGTCAAGTACCTGTCGGAAGTCATTCGAGGCTGATTCAACATATTGGATCGGCTCCGACCATCCGAATGAGCGAAACTGACTCTATATAGCCTGACTGAAAACCAGTCGGATCGGGTCGAGTCGGCTCTGTCTACACCGGGCTTAAGACGTATTATACTTTTCGCATCGGTGATGTAAGAGATTTTAGCGATTATTTATTTAATATGTAGTTTGTTATAACTATAACTGACAAAATTGTGTGTAAAGTAATTTGATACATGCATTTAGTACTTTACCATTTTACTTGTCCAATACACATGATGCATGATTTATCCTAACCATGCTAATGTTTCCTACTTCTACTGCTCAATCAGTCAACATGGGTCAACATGGTGGCATGACTGATACGGCATATCCATTCCAAATCATGTCCACTGTCATGACTTTACACACAGTGAGAAGGTACAATTTTATGAATCGAAATCCTAGTCTAAAATGTTTCCAGTGATGAACACGATAATAAAGCCCTCAAATGTTTGTATTGTAATCGGATTCTGCCAGATTATAATTACAAAACGTGCTAAAATTGCATCAAATAAGGAATACTTTGCAAATTATTCCCTTTCACATCATCGATGTATAATACGTATTTTAGACAAGATGTCTCTATCATTTCAATGGTTAACTCAATTGTGCGTAAACATTTACACAAAATACCATATGTTCTCAAATGGGTAACTTTTTTTTTTTTGGGGGGGGGGGGATGATCAGGCCCACGTTCGACTTTCAATGAGAGATTACCGGAAAAATAATTACTATATGTACAGTGCTGATTTAGCAAATTCGTACATTAAAAAGCACATGATATATAAAGGGCGTGCTATCCCTAAAGAGAGTAAAATCGGTTGCATGTCAACATTCATATTACGGGACTTTCTCAAACGGTCCACCACTTGCGTCGATGCCAAAACCTGTATATAGTGTTTGTATTGTCCAGAATATTAATTCACTCAAAATGTGACTATTCACCCCATATGCTCGAATGCATACATTTGTAAGTTAAATCAGTGTGCCTGCTGCAAGGACAAACTTAGTTCAAGATGAAAGCCATGTGCTGGGATGCTTGACTTTGTAGCCTTTCTTGCTCTTCTTTTCTCGTATGTATTCCTCCCTGAACTGAGCATTCCTCTCTGCAGTATCCAGGCATACTGACAAGAAGTCTAGAAACTCAATGCTCCTCTGACGATCCTCATCATGCTTGTCAGAGACGTAATTCTCGAACGCCCATATGTTTTGTTCCGGAATGTTTGTATATTCGGCAATCTTTTTCTTCCATTTACTCAGCGTGTTTCCACCACTATTTTTCACCTTCCCAACCTCAGACTGTATAACTTCGTCAACATTTTTCTGTCCACTTTCTCCCTTTGCAACTGACTCGTCGCCCGTCTGAACATTACTGTATTTCCCTGCTTCCGTTTGCTGTTCCATCTCCATTCCAGTTTTATGTTGAAGCGGACCTATATAATTACTAGCAGAAGTTTGTTTGACTTTGTCCTCCTCCTCTGGACCACACACACTTGGCGTAATATTTAGTGCATGAAACAGGTCTACAACCTCGTCTTTCTCCCGTCTGTCCACATTCATTCTCCCTGCTTCCTCTTCATTATCATGTCCCTTTTCTCCACCTTTTTTCTTTGAAAGGTATCCCCCAACTTTACCTTTAACGTGTTTCAAAGATATTTTTCCCTTATTCGGCTTTTCCATTTCAGTGTTAATTTCCCCTTTTTCATTTTCAGTTTCATTAACAGTACCTTCTTCTCTATTCGGTTCTTCTAATTGCGTGCCCTTCTCATGTACTGCAAGTCTGTTATACTCGTGAACCTCGCTACCATGACTACCACTCCTCTGTAGTTCCTGGTGCTGAAGACCTTGATAACTTGCCTCATTCCGATCACCGCTCATCTCACCTGGCTGCATCGGTTCCTCGTCCATCTCATCCTTGTGAGTAATGACAACAAGAATATGCCGACCTAATACATCATAAACAGATAATACAAAACAAATGCTAGAGGTGGAGTATTTTGGCAAAACTAAAATTTCTCGACGCAATATGTATGGGACAATTGACTTACGTTGAAGTATGTATTTGTTTACCAGGTAGTATGAACATTTTGTAGGTAATCACGTTTAATAGGCTTTCTTATGTACCTAAGTAATGTTTGTACTACTGCTTGATGTTATTCTTCCTATTCTGCTATTATAAAGTATTACACTACTATTAGTATCAGTAGTATAACTATTTGTACTTTCATTATTTTCGAGTAGATGTATAGAAGAGGTAGTTTTAGTAGGAGTTGTGTCATTACTATTGCCATTATTACTATTAGCATGCATGGTATGATCATCTTGGATTTTATTCATCTTTTTATATATGTTCTTCTTCTTTACATTCTCCTAAATATTGCCATTAGTTTCCACATTGTATAGATATTCGTATACAAAATAACCGTGCAGAAGCATGCTATATCCATAAAATATGTATTCATAAACATGCATTATGTGGACTGATAATTGCTTGTAACATAAATCACAGATATTATACTGTTAAGTTTACCACAATAATAATCATCTCACCAAATTTCTTGTGAACGTCATCAGACAGCCGGTTTAAAAAGCTCATGCCAGCATCAAGACCCCCGATGTCACTGTAACAAAGGAATTGTTAAAATGTGAACTTTTATTAGATACAACTTGGTTAATAAGTAATGTGGACATATAATGTGCTTATTTCAAAAGTATAACACGCAAAATATGAACAAATATTCAACTAAAATACATTATTTATGCCCCGCAACCAAAAAAGTGGCGTGCCCAAATCACTTCGAGGTAATAGATATTAATGTATTCGTGTGCTGTGACAATTTGTATGAAGGCGGCAAACAAGATTTCGATGAAGAATATCTCGATCAATATTACTCAGCCGACTCAATCTGTTATTGTTGAATGGTCGTACTGCATTAGTTTATTGTTGGCAGGACCTTCATTATGAGAGAGAATAAAGTTGATATAATGATGTATACTTAAGAAACTAGTTTTGTAAGGTATTGTTTTTTTGAGAAAGGGTACCAGAATTCTTCCATCAATTCCTGTATTTTGCCATTTTGCCAATTGACAAACATTCAACGAATAATCTACCTTAATTACGAAAATTGATAACTTGTCTATTGACTAATTAAAATCTGCGGCTCATATTTGTTTAGCTCCCCATGAAGAAAAAAAAATGATGTAAAAATCAGGCATAGGTAGAGGTTTGCAGGCGTAAGACCATACGAATTATGGGAACCATGCATTTTAATTGTTTGATTGCCTTGCTAGTAAACCTGCCTTAATTTGAAGACGAAGACTGGGCAATGGATCTCCTTTCCACCAGATACTTTCTTCTGTGTGTCTTGTCCTCGTTTTCCACCTTAAATCAATGAGACAGAAACACAATTTAAAGTCAAAATTGTATATAAAATGCAAACATAAAATGTATTGTATAAAAATAGCTTTGTCTTGCAACCACTTATTAATGCTATAATTATATTCTTTTCTGGCACATGCCATTTTTTAGTTGAGTATATCTTTCTAATAAATGACCAAAATAGCTTTTAGCTATCACTTGCATCAGAAATAATGTTATTCACCAAATAAAAAGTTTATTTTCTGTGTTAATTTTGAAACCGTCCAACATACAAACATACATACATACATACATACATACATGAATACATAAATCCATATCCATACACATAGACATAGACATGCATAAGCAAAAACATTTATATATATATATATATATATAGCTGAAGTAAAGGCGGCTTGCATTGTTCGTAACTCCTTCCCCATGAATACTTGAGCACAAAGGGCCGAGAGATTGGCTTGCCAATGACCTGAACTGGATCTGTCTTCAATCACAGTTGACGGTCCCCGTGGCCTAGTGGTTAAGGCATCGGCGTTCCAAGCCGGAGACCCAGGTTCGAGTCCTGGCGGAGACCAATTTTTCGACCAGTGCCTTTTTTCATTTGGCGGATGAAAAGGAGGAAGCTACGCCTACTATTATTCTTCCTTCTTAATCATTTATGATTACTCCTTGCAATTATATATATATATATATATATATATAAGCGAGAAGTGAACTAATACATACAGCTTCGGTTTCTTCCAATATATAAATAATTGCAAGGAGTAATCATAAATGATTGAGAAGGAAGAATAATAGTAGGCGTAGCTTAATAAGCAATGTTCCTCCTTTTAATCCACCAAATGAAAAAAGGCACTGGTCGAAAAATTGGTCTCCGCCAGGACTCGAACCTGGGTCTCTGGCTTGGAACGCCGATGCCTTAACCACTAGGCCACGGGGACCGTGTGATTAAAGACAGATCCAGTTCAGGTCATTGGCAAGCCAATCTCTCGGCCCTTTGTACTCAAGTATTCATGGGGAAGGAGTTACGAACAATGCAAGCCGCCTTTACTTCAGCTGGATCACAATAGAGTGATTCAAGTATTAGTTAGAACATATATATATAAGCGAGAAGTGAACTAATACATACAGCTTCGGTTTCTTCCAATATATAAATAATTGCAAGGAGTTCTAACTAATACTTGAAGATCGCCTAATTAAGATCGCCTACAGCGTGAAACCGCCGGTAGCGGACTCCGCAACTCTTAAGGTACGTCTATATATATATATTTAATTTCCTTTGCGTACATGTAGATAAAAACTTACCTTCGTTGGGATGCTATCAGTGCAGTTTCAAAATGTATATATATTATATAAAGTAAAGTCTTCTATATCTCTGTCAATATTGTTTTAACTATTGAATGCTCTCATATTGTCGCATTTGACAAATTGGGAGAAATTCGAATCTGTATACGTTAAGGAAATATGTTTTGCGCATTATAACAGGAAGTATAGTAACATATAATTTCCATCGTTTGGGGCTACACTTCGCGGTTGATTCTTTACCGCTTTTTCATGTAAATGATTGATATATAAGAATGTAAGTAAGACATGTTCGAATCCATATAGTATCTATAAAGTACACTAATACTTACGAATCTCATCCAAGATATCCTTGACATATGTTTCACCGAAGTCCTTCAACCCTCTCGTATCCACTACGTGCAGTTGTCTCGTCAGCGGCACAGTCTCTCTGCACAGGGTTGTGCTTCCACCTTGACTTGCCCTAGCCTCTTGAACGATTTGCTTGTACTCTCCTGTATGTCAGTAAGTATCAGACAAAAATAATTATATTCATTTCCAGGGGCTACTTTGCTTAAATAGAAGAATGACATTTCAACGGTTAAGTTAGAATCATACAATTCAAGAGCGCGCCCTCTTGACATTTGAGAGTCAGCGGTTTTTCATTAAAAAATGACACTTAATATGTCTATTTTCGAAAAATGTGACGCGATTTGTTTTTTAGGTCACTCAATAGATGAGGCTGGGGCCCATACACATTTAGTCTACTCAGATGAATATTTCAGCTGTTTACGTTTCTAGTCTTGCGATTCCTGCAGCCAGTTTTCCTCTACCTGACAAATACTTTTTCAAGCGCCCTCTAAACCAGAACAGGGATAATAAAGTTATAGGCGATCAATAATAACTTCTTTATGCATGCATCTTGGACCCCTTCGAGGCTGGTCCCGAAAATAGTCGGACAGGAGTCCATGTAGAATGAATATTATAAGAAACTTAGCAAGTCCTGAAAGAGTTATAATTGGCCCTGCAAAGTTAATAAACTACTTTAGTATTACATTTAAATATTTGTTGGTCAATATATTAACATGGGTTTGTATTAAACAGAATTACAATAGCATAAATCCACACAGGTTAAATCCTTTCCGTGACTTGTTAAGCCCCCGGCCTGCCCCTTCTGCCCTTGAAATTCGCGATTGCCGGGCGTGGTTATAGGGAATGTGCGTATATCTATCATGGCAGATAAAATGTCCGCCTGCGGTGACGTGACAAGCCATTTCTATTTTCGTGTTAGATTTGTTTTAGATACATCTCAGTTTCTGGGGAACTCTTTTTGTTAATGCTCCATGAAATAAAGTCAGTCTGAAAGTCAAAGCACCAAATAGCTAAACTGACAATCAGGTAAAGGCCCAGTCCCATACTGACGATTTTCACGGCGACTCGCAACGACTCGCAACGATTTACTAGAACGAATCGACTCGATTTAGCCACGATTTAACAACGAATTTGGAAGAATTGTACGGCGACTCGAGACGAATATTCGTTCTTCGTCGTTGTTCGACGAGTCAGTTCGTCCTTCTTTTGTCTTTTACCATTGCGGTAGAAAAATCGTGGCAGAAAAAAAGTTGTGGTCCCATAGTGGCGATTTTTACGGCGACTCGCAACGAATTATCATTCGTGGAGAAAATCGCTTGAGTCGTCGCGAGTCGTTGTAGTTCGTTGCGAGTCGTTGTAATTCGTTCTGCGAACCGTTGCGCATCGCGAAGAACGCCATGAATTGTGTTAGCACAACGAATGTTTTGGGACTGCTCAAAACTATCGCCATGTCGCGACGATTTCCTTTCATTCTTGTTATGGAACAATAGGTCAGTGCACCATATGAACAATCGGACTTGTTTGAGTCAGTTCCATGGGCGTAGATCTGTCATTTATACAATTCAACAGGGGGATGATCTATTCATTCACCCCCTCCCCCTCTCATGATGAATAGGTATTACGTAAGTCGTTACGCCTATGGTCAGGTAAAAAACGGAAAGCGGCGATCTTCACGACGAAGCGATACGAGTCGCAACGAATTGCAACGATGTGGAACGACGTGACACGATTGTGCAACGGTAAATACAATAGTTTTTGGTAAAAATCGTCGTGGCGTGGCGATTGTTTTGAACAGTTGAAGACGGCGATTTGGCTCCGCTTTCACGATTTTCTTCACGATGCGCAACGGTTTTGGGGGAAGAACCGATACGATGTAACACGATGCAACACGACCATGGCGATTTTCTCGACGAATGTCAAATCGTTGCGAATCGCCGTGAAAATCGTCAGTATGGGACTGGGCCTTAAAGGCCCAGTCCCATACTGACGATTTTCACGGCGACTCGCAACGACTCACAACGGTTTACTAAAACGAATCGGCTCGATTTAGCCACGGTTTAACAACGAATTGGGAAGAATTGTACGGCGACTCAGCAAGAATATTCGTTCTTCGTGTTGTTCGACGAGTCAGTTCGTCCTTCTTTTGTCTTTAACCATCGTGGTAGAAAAATCGTGGCAGAAATAAAGTTGCGGTCCCATAGTGGCGATTTTTACGGCGACTGGCAACGGATTATTATTCGTGGAGAAAATCGCTTGAGTCGTCGCGAGTCGTTGTAATTCGTTGCGAGTCGTTGTAATTCGTTATTCAAACCGTTGCGCATCGCGAAGAACGCCATGACTCGTGTTAGCACAACGATAGTTTTGAACCGATTCAAAACTGTCGCCATGCCGCAACTAACTCCTCACATTCGTTTTATGGAACAATCGGACAGTGCACAATATGAACAATCGGACTTGTTTGAGTCAGTTAAAAAACGAGCTCTTCGTATAATAAATCACACACTTGTTTCTAATTTCAAGAAACCAAGAGCTCTTGGTTTCTTGAAATTAGAAACATTGTTTGATCGTAGAAAGAATATGTGTTTACACATATTGTCTTTAAACAATTGCGAAACCCTGATCATGAACTAAATTACTTTCTTCCAGATTCCGGATATTGCATATAATTGGTGTAGTGATAGACAAATGTGCCCACCCAGATACAAAACAAACCGCTGCAAACATAGCTTTATCCCATGGTGTTTGTATAATCTTCAAAAAAGATGTCTGTTTTACATTAATTTTGATATATATTTGTATAAAATATTATATTGTGTACCCTTAAGTTCCTGCTCTTGCTCATATTATAATGAAGTAGTAAATGATGATAGTAATCGATGTATATATATTTTTTTTATTGATAACTTGTTAAAGCAGCAACCTGTATTACCCAACTTAAATCACTATTTTCTTCTCTTCCCCCGTATCCTTTATTTCCTCTTCCTCTTCCTCTTCCTTTTCTCCTCTTCCCCCTTACCCTCTATCTCCTCCTCCTCTTCTTTTTCCCCTCTTCCCCCTTGTCCTCTATTTCCTCTTCCTCTTCCTTTTCTCCTCTTCCCCCTTACCCTCTATCTCCTCCTCCTCTTCTTTTTCCCCTCTTCCCCCTTACCCTCTATCTCCTCTTCCTCTTCTTTTTCCCCTCTTCCCCCTTGTCCTCTATTTCCTCTTCCTCTTCCTTTTCTCCTCTTCCCCCTTATCCTCTAACTCCTCCTCCTTATTTCCTCTCCCTCGTTTTCTCCTTCCGATTGTTCGATCTCCTCCCCTTCTCCTTTCCTTCTCCTTCTCTCCCTTCTTCTAATTCCCGTAATATTCTAACTGCAATCGTTCGTGGATTTATTGTGTATGTTCGTAGGCGAGCTATATAGCAAAAAAAGCATATTGTCAACATATTTCATCCAAATTCAGTACATACCTTGCTTATTACATGTTCTACCACATAATATTCCTGAAAGTTCATTAAAATATTGTGTCGCGTTGGTTTTCTGTTGGTTTGTTCTGATTTGTGTTGATTCGTTCTGATTCGTTGTAGTTCGTCGTAAAAATCCCCACTAATGGGAATATGGTAGAACGGAATGCGTCGATCTTCACAACGAAGCGATACGAGTCGCAGCGAATCGCAACGATGTGGAACGACTTGACACGAATATGCAACGGCATATACAACGATTTTTTGTGAAAATCGTTGTGGCATGGCAATTGTTTTGAACAGTTTAAGACGGCGATTTAGGCTCCGCATTCACGATTTTCTTCACGATGTGCAACGGTTTTGGGGAAGAATCGATACGATGCAACATGACCTAAGCGATTGTCTCGACGAATGTCAAATCGTTGCGATTCGCCGTGAAAATCGTCAGTATGGGACTGGGCCTTTACGATTGTCTTCACGATGCGCAACGGTTTTGGGGAAGAACCAATACGATGTAATACGATGCAACACGACTTTCTCGACGAATGTCAAATTGTTGCGAGTCGCCGTGAAAATAGTCAGTATGGGACTGGGCCTTAACGACAGGAAGTGTGAAAATCAATTCATCATATAATGTGACCTGTCCCTACTCCCTGGGGAACATTCACCAAGACTTAATATAACTGAACGACATACCTGTAATGGCAAAAGAAAGTGAATTGACGAAACACGATTTTCCCGCTGACATAATGCCGTAAAGTCCAATGTTGAAGATTTGATTTGGAGGAAACTGAAGTCTTGAGCTTGTGCCTGGAATGTAGTTGTTGATGTTTGTCCTTTTTTCTTGTAGCACTGTGATCAAAGGATCTGAAAGAAAGTGAAGAAATAAAGTTGTAGACACTCAAATCCGGGGTAAAAATACAGAAAGGTATACCAGTTACCGGTAAAACCGTTTCACACCTGTGAAAGTTCGCTTAATCATTGGTGGTTGTCATTTGCCACCGGTGGTATAATAAATAATATCATATCTATAACGCAAATATCACATGAGTCTCTAAACGCTGCAATCCCTGTATTTCTGGTTAGGCACCAGGGTAAAGGGCCGCTTGGCACTCAAGTATATACGACCGGTCACCAGTAATATGATGTCCTACGCAATATTACTATTGACCGATTATACTACGACTGGAATTTCAACATTCACTTTGTCTGGATGCTTTTGAAGAGGGGTTTGCATTGATAATGAAGACAAAGAGCTTACAAAATGTCCTAGGTGCCACATCGTTAAACTGTTGATGGTAATTTCTGTCTTTTAAATCTGGAATAACGTTGTGCCATTGATATGTACGGTTTTCTAGGCAAACTATGAATCATTATCTAAAAATATACAGGCTTCCAGTTGAAATGAAAGGTGAGCAGAATGTATAGGCCCAGTCCTACACTTGAAATGTGTAGAGCGTCCAAATTATGCATGGTAGGTTGAGGATTTGAAACCCGGATAGGTCAAAATAAAGACAGTTATGATAATGTTACCGAATTACTTATCGCCAAGGATTATAAATGCCCGAAATGCATTGTGCGACCAGCCATGTCATACATTTAATTATAATAGGCATACGTTCATCTTCTACGTGCATAGAGTGATTTAATGTAGTATGCTTCCATATTTAACCAAGTTAGGCGTTCTTACTGTGAACATATCATGGTTGACAATATGAAATATTCTTTGTTGTTAGTTACCTGGTATTTCAACTGCTGCTAGCGGTTCTATTTCGTCTGCAGTTCCGCCATTCTTCGGTTCTTCAGGTTCTAAATTCAAGCACGTGCAACAAGTTAGAACTGCAAACATGAAAAGGCAATGTGATCAAAAAGTGACGGATGTGTGTCGCTTTTGATATTCAAAGTTAATCGTTAAATGTTCTGTGTATATTATTATAATGACAATATGATAATTATAACTATAGTAATAACACAATTACACTAATTGTCATATTAATAATGATGATAATGATAATACCAATACAATTGATACTACTACTACTACTACTACTACTACTACTACTACTACTTCTAGTACTACTACTACTACTACTACTACTACTACTACTACTGCCACTACTACTACTACTACTACTACTACTACTACTACTACTACTACTACTTCTAGTACTACTACTACTACTACTACTACTACTACTACTACTACTACTGCCACTACTACTACTACTACTACTACTACTACTACTGCCACTACTACTACCACCACTACTACTACTACTACTACTACTACTACTACTACTACTACTACTACTACTACTTCTAGTACTACTACTACTACTACTACTACTACTACTACTATTACTATTACTACTACTGCTACTACTACTACTAATAATAATAATACCACTACTACTACTACTACTACTACTACTACTACTACTACTACTACTGCTGCTACTACTCCTACAACCACAACTACTACTACTACTACTACTACTACTACTACTACTACTACTACTACTACTATTACTATTGCTAGTACTATTACTATTACTATTACTACTACTACTAATAATAATAACAATAATACAACTACTACTACTACTACTACTACTACTACTACTATTACTATTGCTATTAATATTACTATTACTATTACTACTACTACTACTACTACTACTACTACTAATAATAATAATAATAATACCACTACTACTACTACTACTACTACTACTACTACTACTACTACTACTACTACTACTACTACTACTACTACTACTACTACCATTACTACTACTACTACTACTACTACTACTACTACTAAAAATGATATTAATTATAATGGCAAATATCAAAATAATAAATATTATCAAGTTCATACTTACAATTACACAAAATGGTAATAGTCATACTATTGAAAAAGAATACCATTAAAACAGTACGAAGGATTCCTTTTCAACACACTCTAGCGGTTAATAGTACTCTGCTGATAAAAAAAGAAATGCTGCGTTTACACCATGTCCTTGGCGGCCATGGCAAATTTGTTGACAGTTTAAAAATCTGGCCCGGCATACACGGCAGTCACGTTTGCCCATTCCGTCCCCCCGCGTTGTCTCACGTCCATCCCGTTTTGTCCACGGTGGCCTGAAACGGGGCTGCCGTGGTCGCCGGGGACATGGTGTAAACGCAGCATAATTCATACAATGTTCAAAAGGTGATCGAGTCTGGCTCCGTACTGCATTACCTGAAAGAAACGGTGAAAACCAAATAACAGCTATGTCACAGGGTAATTTTTATACTGTATACATACCCTGAGGCGGCAGGATTCTTAGTAGTACCGGCCTGTGGTATCTATACAGGTAAGCGAACACCAGTAAGCAGAGTATGATCGGCAAGACTAGTAAGAAGAAGATACACAGAGTCGTTATAGCCCCAGACGAGAGACCTGCAAGATAAAAAGCGGTACAGTTTTACTTTATTATGGTCTTCTTCATTATCATAAACGAATAGTTTTAAAAATGTAACTAACAAACTATTAATCTGAAATATCCTTATTCGACTATTTGTTAATTTTCATTTTCACTATCTAAATCGAAATTTTTGTTCAGGTATAAACACCTTAATCCACTTCAATCCCCTTGGAGAGGAAACAGATAAGCGGTAAAATAGTTTTCAACTAAGGAGAAAAAAGTTCATTTTAATTGATAATACAGAATTAAACTGATATTCCTGGTCATCGATTGATATTTTAATTTCTATTTATATTAAACGTGAAAGGTTGTCACTAGGAATCACGTAAAAGTTTTATGAAATAATGTTGCTCTATAAAATGTCACCCAAAAGCTTTATTAATATGTTTGGTATATTTTGTACATTGAAATGATAAATTCGCAGTGTTGGTGCCTTTTTTGTAACTCTCACATGAAGCTATAAAAGTTCCGAAGATATACTTAAAACGATTTACATGAAATAAACTTTAAAACTTAAAATCTAATTTTATAATTATTGTATTACCAAAAGGGGGGAGCTGTGCCGGAAGTACTCGAATATAAACTGTTTCATAACAGTTCCATGTGCCATCGACTGCCGTCCCGTTCGCGGTACAAGTGAACGAAGTGGCGTCGGCAATTGCTGAGAGGCTTGCTGACATTGTGGCTCGCGTGTCGAAGGTACCATCCTCTCGTTCTGTGTAAACAACTTGTGTGTCGTTGATGACTCTGCCGGTCACTCCCTCTGACCACGTGATGTCGGTCACCTTCGGTTTGGCGCCAGTCACAGAACAGTCCAGTGCGAACGATTTTAAATCAGCGGTTACATTATGCGTACACTTCACACAATTTGTATCTTCTTGCCCTGCCATACATCTGCCGCATTGCGCTATCTGGAGGTACGGTTCTTCAGGGAGGGCTTTGGAATAATGAATGTGAAGATAATGTAACATTTACCCAACAATTTTTAATGTTTAGCTATAATGATAACCACCGCCACATCCTTCATAATCATCATATATCATATTTGATCATCATTATCATATTGATGTTCATATTCATGATAACTGTGAACCAAGGGGAAACTACCCCAATACCAATTAAAACAAATAAGTATAAAAGCGACCAATTATGAGTTACGCTTACGCTGTATGCGCATTGTTTTGATAAAAGTTTGTCTGTTATCGGCCATATCTGGCAAGTTCGTTCTACATTGAGGATGCCTAACATGAACATTCATTATTGCGCTGTTCAAGAGATGTATTCCGCCAGTTTACCATAACATTAGGATTACAGACATTTACCCAAATTCGTAACAGTAGCATGGTTGTCATTTTTCAACGGAGATATTCTTATTATTATTGTGTATCCATATAGTTCTGATTTGGTGTCAGGATAAAAGTGTAGCTATACATTCCATCATTTAACCAGACACCTGTAAATGCAATATCATGTCATAGTTAATCCAGGACCATAGTCCAGGACGCAACATTACTGGAGACTGTTTACAATATGACTGGAATATCAAAATACACTTTGCCTGGATGCTTTTGCCGCAAAATTTGAATTGTAATGAAAACAAAATGGATGGTCAAATTTCACAGGTGCGACATTGTTTGAATAGATCCTGGCATTAATATTTGCCTTTTAAGGCTAGACTATAAGGTTGTACCACTGATGAGAAATCGGGCTAATATAACTGGGTGCGTACCATATACCGTCATAACCGTGTTGTTCTGAACCTGCGTCCCATCCATTTTCCACACCTTGCAAGTGTAATTCGCCCCGTCGAGTACCTCGATGTCTCTGACGTGAAGCTGGTAGTTCTCTTTCCAGGAGAAGCGAGTGTTGCTTCCTATGACCTCGTACACATCATCAGCGTACCTGAGAATGGTTTCAACTGCCGCTGGTTGACGGGAATTGTCGATCTTGTTCCAGAGGACTTTGGTTGCGGTCCCAGTAAAGTCACATGGTAGGTATTCACTGGAGCCCTTCCACGTGGTGATAGTCGGTTTGGTGTAGGCAATACGATTTTCTGGATCTGTTCAAAAAATATGTTTACATCATAATCGGGTGATATCGCTATGAATTAACCATCACTAAGACATCATACTAATGGTCATACTTGCCAATAAATGAATAAAAGCCGGGCAGAAATTGTTTGTCGGGTGATGAAGGAGGTGGGGCGGGGGAGACTTTAATAAAAGTGTCTTTTTCTGTATTCTTCCCGATTTCTCATCGAGAAGTAAAACTAAACTTCATCGTCGCTGCCCGAATATTGTCCAGGTGGTCTTTGCCAGAATACTTTTGTTTGATTTTGATTGTAATTGTACGTTTGTTTGTCTGCAAATCCTTTAGGATACACCCAATAGTTACATTCCTTTATAAAACAATCAGGACATCATCAAAATAATATCACTTTCAACTGTTTCTGTACTACTACCGTAGAAACCCGCTGTGAAGCACCTATCGATCTATTGCTGTCGTCTTGTTTTTAAAGAGCGCTCCCAAACTACGAAAGGAAAACAGTATTCAAGAATGCAAATGATGGAAATGAATATTCATGAGAGTAATAATGAAGGTCTCATGAAAACACCGACTAAAAATAGACAAACAATGTGTTGTTATTTGTATGTGACCACGGGCGTAGAGCTGTCATTGATACCCATTCAACAGGGGGATGATCTATTAATTCACCCCCCTGATGAATAGGTATTACGTAAGTCTATACGCCAATGTATGTGACTGTCTTTGATATGGGGAGTGTACAGGGCACTGGCGTAAATCTGGTCGAAAAACACAATGCATTGGAGGGGCGAGCATTGTTTGTGAACAATTGCTCGACCCCCCAATGCATTGTGCTTTCCGAACAAATTTACGCACATGGAACAGGGGATCCTACCCCCACGAAGCTCCTGTCCCCGTTGTTAGTGAAAATTCAAACAGATGAATCAACTCACGGGATATCTTAAATGCCGATAATCACAGTATAGCGTTCAGTGTAGGCCTACACGTGTGTACTATCCACGTTCTTGCCGCCATCATCATCATCATCACGGGTACACAGCAACAGAACGAATGTTCCATGACGCTGTGGTCGGGTGCAAATGCGACTCAGTGATTATTTATTTAGCGCTGCCTTAAATTTATCTAAGGATGGCATTAATGTAGTGGCAAGGGGCAAATCGTTCCAGTCTCGTATTGTTCTGGGCAAAAAAGAGTACAAGTGCCTGTCTGTTCTGGACTCCATTACGTTGTAGGCATCAGGTGTGAAGCGTCGACTTGAGCGGTTGGAGTTTCTGGGTTGGAGCTTGGTTGATGTTACTGGGGATTTCCCCTTGTGAATTAAGTAAAATTGGCTCAATCTGGCATTGAGTCGTCTCTCAGCAAGACTTTCCCACTCCAATTGTTTCAGCATACCGGTAACACTGGACCTTCGACTGTAGTCATTGACCACAAAACGAGCAGCTCTTCTTTGAACTTTGTCCAACATTTGAATGTACTTGGCCTGGTAAGGATCAGTGACAGCAGTCGAATATTCAAGATGTGGTCGGACAAGAGCTTTGTAAGCTTTGCCTTTAGTATCGGAACTGCACTGATGAACATTTCTTTGAAGAATACCAAGAATTTTGTTCGCTTTACTGACGGTACGCCGATAATGTGATTTCCATGAGAGATCATCAGAAATCGTGACTCCAAGGTAGGTATGTTCATGAACTTGAGACAAGGTTTCTCCAAGCATGGTGTATTTATGGAGGAGTTTGGATCTTTTCAGCCCCACAGACATGATGTTACATTTCTTAGGGTTGAAAGTCATCTGCCACTTGGAAGCCCATTGACAAATGATGTCCAGATCTCTTTGGAGTTTGTTACAATCCTGAACGCTTGAAACCGTGGTGTACAAGATGCAGTCATCCGCAAATAGACGTATACTACACTGAAGCTCCTCAACAATATCGTTGATGTAGATTAGGAACATTAATGGACCCAATACAGTCCCTTGCGGAACTCCCGATATTACTGGATGCCATTTCGAAGTTTCTCCATTGATGATGACACGTTGTTGTCGCTGGGTTAAAAACATACTAATCCAGTTGAGGACCTTATTTCTAACGCCATAGTGGTGTAATTTTGACTTAAGTCGTTCATGAGGTACACAGTCGAACGCTTTGGTAAAGTCCAAAATTGCAGCATCGATTTGTTGTGAGTTGTCAATTCCTTCCATCAAGTCATTGACAACTTGGATAAGCTGAGTAACACATGAGTGTCCCTTTCGGAATCCATGTTGCAGTGGTGTCAAGATTTTATGCTTCTCAAGATGTTTGCTGATCTGAGAATGGAGGATGTGTTCCAAAAGTTTGCACATAATTGCAGTTAGGGAAACAGGGCGGTAGTTCTCTGGATTTTCTCTAGATCCCTTCTTGAAAAGTGCCGTTACATTAGCCAGGAGCCAGTCATCTGGGAGAATCCCTGTGTCGAGAGATTGCTGAAACAATGATGTTAGAACCGGAGCCAGTTCTTCTGCAGATTCTTTCAACATCCGGGGAGTGATCTCATCAGGACCAGCAGCTTTGCTAGTGTTAAGGTTCTTGAGAAGCTTGAGAACACCCTCTTGTCTAATTGTAATGTCATCCATAGCGGGGTATCTACTTGGCATGAATGGGATGCAGTCATCTCTTTCAATTGTAAAGACCGAGTTGAATTGATCAGCAAGTGCAGTGGCCTTTTCAGAATCTGAGATTAAAAGCTTGGAGTCCCTTTTCAGAGTTGGAATGGATGAACTATCCACTCTTTTGCTTCTGATGTACTTCCAGAAAGCTCGTTGGTCTACCTCTAAGTCATCAATACTGTTTATGACGTATTCGGACTCTGCTTTCTTGATGACCTTCTTAATAGATCGTCGTGCTTCTCTGAAGTTTTCCCAGTCTGCAGGCAGTTGAGACTTCTTGGCTTTCTTATGAAGTCTATCACGCTTTCTAATCAGTTTCCTTATGTTTTTAGTCACCCATGGAAGACTATTAGATGGTCGTGACATCTTGCAGGGGATATTTTTATCCCTAGACTTGAGCAAGGCATCTTTGAGTCTATTATAGTTTTCCGCAACTGATTTCTGAGTTGAGTCGGGGGCGAAGTATTGTTCTTTAAAATGACTCATATCTTTACGCATTTGATCAAAGTCACCTTTGTTAATCAAATAAACTTTACGTCTTGGTTTCTTGAGAAGCTTGGGTTTCGACACTACGGATGTTACAACTACGTCGTGGTCTCCCAAGCCTGCCCTAACAGTACACTTCTGGACTTTGGAGGGTAAGTTAGTTAATACAAGATCTAGAATGTTGGCCGTTGTCTCAGTGACTCTAGTAGGTTCCTTGGTCATCTGTGTAAGATGAAACTCATCACAGACTGAAAGCATGTGGCTTCCCCGTTTCCCCGTTTGTCAGGTAAACGATTACAACCGTACACCTCTCTGGGTTACATTAATTCAGCCACTGATGTGCATATTTGTCTGTGTGTTTACTGTTTTAATGCAATGGTTTCATGTTGTTTGGTTTAAAAACGATGAGGGTGTTTGTATCGGTAATTTTAACTTTTTTGTGTTCGACACAAATTCGTATTGTTCCATGTAGACCTTAAATCCAACGTTGCCACTGACAACCTACCCCTTCAGTAACAATACAGTATCTGCCATGTACATTGTAAGATCATTCACCTTCTGAACAAAAGCTATGTCTGCATACATCAGAGCGTTTGGCAGCAGGTAATGCTTGTCTGACCTTTCATATAAAACATGTTTGATGAACCAAAACACGATAGCATGTGTTCTTTCATACTTAAAGGGACATTTTCCCCAACATATAATCACCTTTGATTATGTTCTCTAAACGTTAAAACACAATTTCATGCAAATGCGACCAACATTGGCCTTTTGAGCAAGGGAGGAGCATCATTCAAAGTCACTCGCAGTACGGGATAATCCCATTTATCGCGAACACCATGGAGGCTGCCATTGGTGTTTATACCCCCGTCACATATAGCTACGCTCTCGCGCCGCTCCTAATCCCCATAATCCCCATTCATAACTTTGGCAGTGGGAGGCGAAGCATTGTCCGAACGATGATTAAATGACGAATAAATGGGAGGATTATCGCACATAGGTGAAAGGATATCCTCTCATGCATGGACATACAATGGCTCCCTAAACAAAAGAGCAGAACGCCAAAGACTCACGACCGCTTTCGACATGTCCAAAGCTTAAAAAGCGGTCGTGGGTCGGTCGTGGGTCTTTTGCCGACCTAGTCTTTTGTTCAGCGAGCTATTGTCTGTGCATTCATGGAATGATATCTATTGACACATGTGAGATAATCTTCCCATTCAGATCCTCATTGGACAAAAGACATTTTGCAGATACATTCCAGTGATTGTGATCAGCTATTGTCTAGATCGTGGCTAGAGCGTGGCTCTAGTCTGACGGCACACTTATGAAACTCGGATCGCTCTATGATGTGATGTCAAACCCGAACTACTCTTTTTGTTGGCTGACGTTTGGCCTTGTGTTTGTGCACAAACCCCGCGAGCTGCGAGAGCTAACAAAAAGAGGCGGAGCTTGTTTGTTCGGGTTTGACGTAGCATTTCGGCGCGAACAATTACAAATCCGGGTTTCAAAAAATATAATGGCAACCTCCACGCTATACGCGATGAATGGGATTAGCCCATACAGCGATTGACTTTGAATGATGCCCCTCCTTTGTTCAGAGGTCAAACATTGGACATATTTGCATGAAAATATGTTTTAATGTGTAGAGAATTAATCAAAGGTAAATAGATGATGGGGGAACTTTCCCTTTAACAAATACATTTATCACCTTATTGTTTGCTACGTGTCGTGTCGGTAGAATGCCAGGTTTTTAGAATGGTTTGTATTACCAGGGTCAGATCCAGGAAGGTTCGGGGCGAATGCCCACTATTTTTTGTTGTCATACTATAAATAATCTTTGACCCTTAACAAAATATCACTTTTTAATCCAGTCATACAAGAAATGGCTATTCGAAATCCTTAATTTCTTCCGATTCATGGTACATGATTATGATGCAAAAACAAAATTATTATGACAAACTAGATTAATGAAGAAAAAAAAGACACAAACAAAATCACAGACAAATATAAGAAAGAGAAAAGAAGACAAATCTAAATAAATTAAAAAAAATACTAAAAGAGCAGAAATATAAATATAGATATAATCAACATTATAAATATTACCATTGATCTTAATTCGCAAAACAATGTACACAAAAATGACAACCCTAGGAAGATTTGAACCAGTTCCACCAGGTTCACAGGTTTTGGACACAAGTTTTTTTCCCCGATGACCTAACTAACAAACTTCATATGTTGTGAGGTTTTTATCGTTCTGTATCTGCTCTATACCTACAATTTGTCGGCGTTTTCTTCAGACCACGATTCATCAACATTATTTGCATTCTTGATTAACGTTTCCCGTTCAGACTCGGAGGTATAGAGATTATAAAGAACGATAAATACCACGTAACATATGAAGTTTGTTAGATAGGTCATCGGAAATAACACTTGCGTCCGAATCCTATGAACCTGGTGGAACTGGTGCGAATCTTCCTAGGTGTGCCATTTTTGTCTGCATAATTTTGCGAATTAAATTCAAAGTTCATATTTATATTTGTATTATATCTAAATCACAGGTTACATTTATTTACATCGTTTGCTTTGTTATTTATGTTTTAATTTATTTAGATTTATCTCTTTCTTTTATTTAATTTGTTGTCTGTGATTTATTTTGTGTGCCTTCTCTTTTTCATATTAATTTTTCTTGTTCATCATAATTATGTAACATGAATTGGAAGAAATTAAGGATATCGAATAGCCTTTTGTTGTATGACTTGATTAAAAAAAGGGATATTTTGTTAAGGGTAAAAGATTAAAGTATGACTAAAAAAATAGGAGGAATTCGTCCCCGCACCTTCCTGGATCCGACCCTGGTAATACAAACCATACTAAAAACCTTGCATTCTAATACCGACTCGACACGTAGCAAACACTCAGGTGATATGTGTTAAGTATGAAAGAACACATGCTCAAACATGCTTTCTATGGAAGGTCAGACAAGCATTACCTGTTGTCAAGCGCTGTGATGCTGCAGAAAAAGCCTTTGTTCAGAAGGTGAAAGATCTTACAATGTACATGCCAGATATCGTTACCTAAGGGGTAGGTTGTCAGTGGCAACGTCGAATTGAACGTATGCATAGAACAATAAGACTTTGTGTTGTACCAACAAATCTTTTAATACCAATACAAACACCCTCATTTATCTTTTTCCTGAGTCTTGAAAACGAACAACTGGAAACCATTGTATTAAAACAATGAACACACATACATCGATAGGCACACCAGAGAATACATTAATGTAGTCCAGAGATGAGAGAGGTGTAGGGTGGTAAACCTTTACCTGACAGGGGGGGGGGGGGGGGGGGGCATGAGCGTTGATAGTATATTGATTGAACGCTATAGTTATACTGTGATTATCTGCATTTCAGATATCCATACCTTCATTACAAGTTGTCCTCTCATGATCGTTCCTGTGAATGGATTCATCTGATTTTTTTTTACTAACAACGGGGACAGGAGCTTCGTGGGGGTGGGATCCCTTGTACACTCCCCATATCAAACACAGTCACATACATTGGCGTAGAGACTTACGTAATACCTATTCATCGGGGGGGGGGGGGGGGTAAATTAATAGATCATCCCCCTGTTTAATGGGTATCAATGACAGATCTACGCCTGTGGTCACATACAAATAACAACACATTGTTTGTCTATTTTTAGGCGGCGTTTTCATGAGATTCACCTTCATTATTATTCTCATGAATATTCAATTATTCATGACCATAATTTGCATTCTTGAATAATGTCTCCAGTTCGGTGTTTGAGAGCGCTCTTTAAACACAAGAGATCGATAGGTGCTTCACAGCGGGTTTCTACGGATCTATGGAATTCTTAGTGGTGGGAATATCTCTTTTCCTGGACAACATGTTGCCAAACATCATGTTACCAGGGTAAATAAAAAAAAACAAGATAGTAGGAGTAAAATGTCTTATGTGCGGACAACTTGTGTCCGAAATTAAAATTGGCGTTATGCATTCCTTTTCATTTCGTTGAGTGGGTTAGATTTGTTTTTTAATTACTATTATTATAACAAAAACAAAATTGGTTTGGGGGGGGGGGGGGGTAGACATGTTTTTGTATTAGCTCACCAAGGATTCGAACTTCTGTTTGGTTTCTGATGTCGTAACCGTTATAGTTTGACACTCTGCAAATGTACGTCCCTCCATCTGACTCCGCCAAATCGTTAAACAATAGAGAGTAGGAAGTGCTGATACCGAAACGTGTTCCGTCTATGCCTTGGCCGTATGATACATCCCCTTTATACCATATTACAATTGTCTGCGACAGATCTGATTGTGAAGAATCATAGAGAATGACACAGAAAATTAGTGATATGATTATAAAAAACATAGTTCAGCAGTTAGCAAGCACTACAAGTAATTCTTTACATCACATATCGTCTGAAATAGTTTGATTATGCATTCTTATTCTCGAACAGTATATGGATATAATGACGTTGCGGGGAAAAGTTGAGGGAGATGGGGGAGAAGTTGGGTGAGTTGGGGGAAAGTTTGATCTTAAATAATTTCAAAATTTGATGAAATAATTGATAACGTAGTGTTTCTGTTCATTGCATTACTGTACATACCTCCTTTATACCAGATGACCCGCAGAGGTGTTCCTAGGAAGTCGCAAGCAATGTTGGGGTTGGTCTGTCCGAGCCAAAGGGTCGCTGTTTGTGGGGTCCAGACTACATCATCCGGTACTGTCGCGGACTGTGCTCCAACTTGAGTGGCATATATAAGGACGGTAGGAGTTACATAACTTTATTACATAATATACAATATATGCGGAATGTACATGTATATTCAAAATTTAAAATAAAAAGTAATACATAATTGGGCGTACGAGCAATTTGTTCAAGGGGGCTGACTCTGCTGTCCGAATACCATCTTTCCCATATTTCACCTGGCACAAAAAAGAAGTTCTCGCCACTAAGCTGCTCGAACATTATCTAATTTTAACGATTTCCAGAATCTGTAACCATTTTGCCCGAATACAGCATGAATTAATCTGAATATGATATGATTTTTCCCGAATTGTTGTACAATTTGCCCGAATATGATAGGAGTATTTCTTAAATGCCTATAATTGTTTTTTCATAATTATGTATGTGACATGAGACACGTATAAATAAAATAGTAAATTCTTAATTGCAAAGTGGTGTTCGCGCTGGCTCTCCCAAGCATTGTCAAGTTAGAGTGGCACTGTGGGTGCGGTCCAAACAACACGAAACAAACTGCATACCGTATGGGGGGGGGGGGGGGCGGCGGTGTCCCATTTTCTTCTTTATATGTGTATGTATTTCTGCAGGGGCCTATCTACGGGGGACTGGGGGGGGGGGGGGTGGGGGTGCGTACTCCCCACTTCCCAGGTGCAACCCACCAAACAAAAATCCTGTTTGTATAAGAGTTGATTATGTTAATTGATACCAAACAAATATTGTAAATATTTGTTTGTAGTTTTGTAGCATTTGAATTATGGATTAACAATTAGGGGATCTTCGAATAAACAATTTGTAGATAGAATACTTACGTTACAGAAAAGACTTGCACGAATGATATCAAAGTCTGATTTTAGAGCTCATACTAAGCCACTCTTCAACAATTTTAAGTCCTGTCAGTATATGAATTAATACATAACAATCTTGTTATTTTTCTATAAAATGTTGTACTTTCAGAGCGTATTTGCAACACAACATTCCTTCTGTAATAGTAATGTTTATAAACATTCTCCGTATATAAGAAGCTTAATTATCCTGATGTTGTTTTGTTTGTTAGATAATGATTATAAATATGTTTCGGATGTGTATTAAGTAAAGTTCAGTCAAAAATTTAATTGAGAATACAGTTTCCCAACATCCCTATTAAGCCAGGAGTGATTTTGTTGACACCAATAGTGATTTGCTAAACAATTGAGACACACAACAGTGGAAACACTAGTAAGGTAATATTAGAGTAAGTTTAGCCAATCAATATACATGTACAATAATAGCATGGGAGCACTTTAACAACTATATACAGGGCCGACCGGGTTCCCGTTTGCAATTTGTTAACTTATCCATTAAACGCTCAATTCAAAATCAAACTTTCAAATACAAAAATCAATTGTTTTGCAATTGAGTTGGGTTCAATATTGTAATAATAATAATAATAATAATATCCACTATTTATATAGCGCCTATCACGATTGATAATCATCTCTAAGCGCTTTACAATTTTATTATTACCCCGGTCATAGGATACAATGCAATCCAGCACACATTGTGAAACATGATCATACAGGCCCAACTACAAGCTTGTAATAATTTAGACTTAAGTGTTAATTTGTATGAACATACAATAATGCAAAGGACAATAGGATCGCAACTGTCCATACATTATATAATTATATTCATAACACAATAAGCCAATAAAAGGCATAGCATGATTATCAAAAACCCTGGAGAACATTGAATGACTCTTTTTCTCTCTCTCTCTTTTTTATATCTCTAGGCCAAAGGATTTATAAGAAAACATAACTCGCTGTTTTGTGTATACATTGTATTATAAAAAAAAAACTTCGTTTGTGGAGAACCATTTTGTTACCGTGTTTAGCCTCATAAATATGCTTTTCATGTATACAATGCATGTAAGTACGTATTTGCATATTGTACACATGTATTTAGAATAGAGATAACATTTGAATTGTGAAACAAGATCCAAAGTTCAATCACGTTATTGAACCTTACTTGAATGCAAGGGTTACAATACATTTGAAGGGAGAGCTTGACTCCGAAATGCGCTCAAGTTGAGTTCTGGTAAGGAGAGTACAGTTTTGGTGAAACTGAATTTTATTAACCAAAACCGGCATCATTACATTACAAACTAATAGTTATAACTAGAAAGGAACACAAAATTACAAATGACGTAGTAAAGATCATGTTATCATTAAAAAAAGAGCCGTTAAAACGTAAGAGGGCGCTCTCTTAACACTCATCGGTTTCAACCATTTTGAATAAAATATTGTGCATGTGATGTTTTGTTGAAATAGTGATTAGATAGAGAAATAACCAACAACTATTTAAATACCTATTTTGTAACTTTTTGAAAAGAGGAAGCATTTTTTTGAAAACGGCTGGTTCAAAATTCTCTAATAAACCTGGGGGCCCAGCTTTATTACAAATTGTTATATTAATGGATATTTCAGCCGTCTCTCAACCGATTTTGATCAAACAAAGATGATTTTATTATTTAAATATTATGCTCTTTCAAATTTTACACTCATTTTTTCATTACCTCACACAAAAATGAGTAGTCTAGCGCTCTCTCTACCAAAACTCAACTATCCCTTTAAGGGGTAGTACAGTTTTGGAAAGGCTGAGCGTAACCAAAACGTGCACAATAACATTACAAACTAATAGTTATAGCTCCACCGTGCTCGAAAGGTATAGACAATTACAAACGACTAAGTAAAAAGACAGTTATCATTAAAAAAAAAGAGCCATTAAAACACAATAGGGCGCTCTCTGTTTCAACCATTTTTTATACAAAATTATGCATGTGATGTTTTGTTGAAATAATGATTAAAATAGAGAGATCATCAACAACTATTTAAAAACCTCTTTTGACAATTTTTGAAAAAGTGTAAGCATTTTTTTAATTAAAAAAATATCATCGAATAAATCTGGGCCCCAGATTTATTCCGATCGGATATATTTATTGATATTTCAGCCGTTTCTGAACCGATTTTGATCAAATAAAGTTTATTCTGTCATTAAAATTGTATGCTCTTTCAAACTTTACAATCGGTATTTCATTATCTCACAAACGATTTATTTCGTGCAGCGCCCTCTATACCAAAACTGAACTGAATTTTCTATATGAATGTGTATGTAAATGTATAACATTAGTGCCATATTGGAATGACATAATATGTTTTGATTGCGTATTTTATATTAAGAAAACAATAATTTTAACTACATGTAGCTACGTAGATTGATATGGTACTTATTTTGTTGACACAATTGTAAACAAAGTAGATTCAATATTTACAGATTTATCTGTATTAGTGTACACATCAAATATTTGTATTCCGGTTAACTTTTATAAGTTTTGTATATTTTTTGACATTTTAGCAATATTTCTTCTTCATTTTGCTAAGCCCTGCTTCTTAAAACCTCCCAGAGTGAAATATCCCCTGTAAACATCATCTGTCAATCATTACTCAGTTACTGATAAGATAAACAGCAGACAGAGGAATGCTCCTTCGCCCAAACTGAGCTCTTGCTCACAAAATCATCACATGTTTGAATATAATACCAACTTACACGTTTCAATTTCAATAGCAGTTGCTATGTCAGAAAAGTTCAACCGTCATTAGGACAAGAAAAGCAGTAATAAGCTATTGTATGAAAACATGTAGTACATGCATTAGTGAGCATTTTGTAGTTTTGTCCTTTGCCCATCTCATGTTAGCTGACTTATGGTTGGCAGATGATGTCACAGTGGAAATTTCACTCTGAGGAGTTTTTAAGAGGCGGGGATAAGCACAATGAAGACAAAAATACATTATTATACACAACATATTAAGGTCATACAGTTTACAAGTGGTTGATGTGTACATTAGTACATGTAGATAAACATTATCTATTTTGTCTAATATCAATAACAAATTCATTTTGTTAAAGTTTTATAACTTGATTTATATATTATTTCCTGTTGTGGTTTAGTTATTTTTTTCCAGCACATTTTCATACAATTTGTCTCTCAATACATCTTCGTAAAATGGACATTAAACTATAGAATATTTTCAATATCAATCGTATTTCTCTTTTACAGGAAAGTATTTGCAAAGAGTTCAACAAACATTTTCATGAAACGATCATACAATTTATTAGGATTATCATTTGTTTGCAGTTAAAGGGATAGTTGAGTTTTAGTATAGAGGGCGCTTCAAGAAACATTGTTTTTTGTGAGGTAATGAAAACTGAGTGCCAAATTTGAAAGAGCATACAATTTTAATCACAGAATAAACTTTATATTTGATCTAAATCAGTTCTAAAACTGCTGAAATTTCACAAAATATATCTGATCGGAATAAATGTTGGATCCCACATTGATACAATGATTTAAGAAAACAAAAATAAAATGCTTACCACGTTAACACTTTTTCGAGAATTTACAAAAGAGGATTTTGAAACTAATGCGTTTTAGAGAGCGCCCTCTTGTGCTTTAACGGCGCTTTTTGAATGATAACATGATTTTTACTTAGTTAGTCTTTTGTTATTTTATTATACCTTCGAACATGGTGGAGTTATAACTTTAAGTTTGTAATGTTATTGTGCAGGTTTTGGTTACTCAAATTCAGTTTGACCAAAATTAGATTGTCCCTTTAATATAAAGAAATATGAATACTATAATATTATTTATATACAAATCTACTCAAATTAGTTTCATTAGTATGTATTTGAAAGCCATTTCTCCGAGTTTAATCGATACTGAAATATCGGAGATCAAATTGGGAAATGACCAGACACATCACAAATAATATAGCCAGCAATGAATTCACAGGAGGTATAACAAACAATATTATTAATTAAAGTTGCAGTTGCTTGCGTAATTTCAGTAAAAAAGGTAATGAGTGGTTTAAAATAATATATGATACAGTTTTTAACAAAAAAAAATCATTAACAAAATGCAACATAATCTACTTTCTTAACATCAATGCTATAATCACCCATACATATGAAATTATAATTTTCTATTAATTCTCGATCAATGAAATTGAGTGACTGTATTAATTGAATTTTGGGGAGGCCTATGATATACACTAACAATACAATTACAGTTTTACCAACTTATGGAATTTTAACAAAACCACTCTCACTCATTTTATCAAAAATATTTAAATCATCTCTTATCACATATAGGCTATTCAATATTATTGTTATACCAAGTCCAATACCACCTCCTTGCTTTTTACTACTGCCTAGACAGACATAATTTTAAATCAGTGTTTGGCGTCAATTCATGTTTATCCATGCATGTTTTTGTAAGAGCTATAATATAAATAGTGTAATTCAATGTACGTAATCATTTTTTTTTCATTTCTGAATGATTTCTATATAAACGTATGTATTTAAATTGTACAACGGACACAATATCATTGAGGTCTGCGTTTAATTTAGGTCCTTATGTATCTTGTGTTATTTGATAGTCATTCAACAATATTAGAGCAAATATATAACGTTATTAGAGAGGATAAGCAAAATTACTTATACATAATGCAAGTTCGAACCTTTGAAAAAATGTATAGTGTGAAATTGTGAGTAGAAGAAAAGGACATGACACTTATGTATACACAAACACATACAGAATAAGACAATTTCATCAATTAATAAAGACAATTTCATGAACATGGTCATTGCTTTAACAAATGAAAACCAAAAGAGACTAGGTGTCCCATTTATGTCGAAAATGTACTGAATAAAGGAGAAATGTATATCTCATTTTGACTGTCAATTGCCTTTTCATATTTTCTAAAGTTTTCAGTGGTCTTGTGGGAAATACATGTATTCTTATTTGGATTGAATATCATAGTCAAAATCACCTTTATAAGTATAATGTATTTGGCACTCTAGAATTAAAATATTACTTAGTTATTACAAAAATAAGACGAAACGTTCATTATGTAAGTTATGTACTGTGTTTTTTTTTGTAGTCTTGAATTATTTTGTTCTATTATTGTATGGTTATAATAATGCCTTGTACTGCGTTGTACAAAATTACGGTATCCTGGACATTTTTCTATGTCCACCTTTTATGTTTATGAAATAAATAAAACATTATTTAGAAATAATAGTTCCATGAGGATATGAATTATGTCCCACAAACATACATTGATTATTTACAGTGCTGTGCGTGCCATGGTTGACGAGCAGCTATTCATCATACTGCGCGCATACCGTATACGTTGCACCATCAACTTACCGATTATTATGCACAGGGCGAGGTGAACTTGAAGTATGATTCCTTTATCCATTGCTTAACGATACAAATCACAATCATATTTTATAAAGTATTATGCAGGTTCAATATCAAACGATTATACGCGAATATTGTCGAACGGGACAAAACTGTGCTAAAAAATGCTTTCCCCCCGAAATTGAATGGATTCCATTTATAGGCTATATTCCCTTGCATCCAACACCGAACATGGCTACCCGTCCTCAAAGTGAACACTGTATTGCTTGGCACGATCAAAGTCTAATTAATAATCGCGTCACGCTAGATGAATATTTATGGATTGTTTGCCGAGTCCAATAAAGCAAAACGGCAAGTAATTGTAAATTTAGAAAGATCATTCCCACCGTGTTTCCTCTCAAACAATACGGAGTTTTCGCAAACCTGAGGACGACGAGTAGTGGGGTGGTTAAGGGGTCCATGACTGCATTTTGGGGTACGATTGTTTTACTTGGCATACATACTCCTTGGATCAAAAGAAGAAAATTCGTCAAAAGAGGCACTCTGTATCTATGCAAATTAGGCCTAATTTTCATAATTGATACAGGGTGTCTCTTTGGATAAATGTTCTTCTTTTGATCCAAGGAGTTTGTATGCCAAGTAAAACAATTGTACCCCAAACTGCAGTGAACACCCATATTTGTGGCCCCTACTAGAAGAAATGACGTCATTTAGGCGATAAATTACGTCACTTACGTTCTCTCTCGTCGTCTGGCCAATCTGAGCACTAGTTCATGCTCGATTTCAGCTTCGTCGGAAAATCCAGTGCACCGTCTTCAGAATTACGTAATCAGAGAAGTATCAACATGTATATGTATGTGTGTGTGTTTTATACGTGTATGTGTATGTGTATGTGTGGTGGATTATGTAACTGGTGTATGCGTGTGTGGCTTTGTGTACGTGTGTGCGCATTTGTGCGTGTGTGTGTTTGTGAGTGTATATGTGTTTGTTTGTGTTTGTTGGAATGCGAGTGCCTGTGTGCGTGTGTGTATATGCGTATGTGTACGGGTATGGGTATTTGTTTGAGTGTGTTTGTGTTTGTGTTTGTTTGAGTGCTCGCGTGGATGAGTGTGCGTGCGTGTGTTTGTGTTTATGTGGATGTGCGTGTGTGGGTGTTTGTGTGCATTTGTGAGTGTGCATTCATGTGTTTGTGTTTGTGTGGGTGTGTGTTGTGTATCTGTATGCGTATGTGTGGGAGTTTTATTAATGTTGTGTTTGTGTGTATACGCGTGTGTAAGGGTTTGTGTTTGTGTGAGCGCATGTGTGGGGTGTTTGTGTGCATTTTTGTATGTTTGAGTGCGAGTGCGTGCGTGCGTGCGGGAGTGGATGTTTGTGCGTGTGAGTATACGTGTATGTAAGTGTGTGTGTGTGTGTTTGTGTGATTGAATGCGTGTATGTGTTTGTGTGTCTGTGTTGGAGTTTGAATAATTCAGTCGGGTCGTGTGTTTGCGCATGTGTATCTTTGAAAGTGTAAGGTGTGTGTGAGTGTTTGTCATGATTGTGTGTAGAAGGGAACGACGTCATTGTGAACGCGCGTTAACTAAAAACGAAAATGGTTCAAAGGCAGCGATCAGGTAGTGAACAGCACGGGTTGACTACATCCAATAGACCGCTTATGTGATGTATGCAAATAATATTCGTATGACGTATAGACTCCCCAGTGGCAAACTTAACAATAGTAACTAGGTTCGGCAATATAAGTATGCCGGAGCTTACCGGACCTAGTTACTATTGTTAAACAGTGCCAACGTGGAGTATTACGTCATACGCGTATTATTTGCTTATACAGGGTGGCCCAGAAATAACGGAACGGGGTACTTTCCATTATAAAGAAACATACAGACTAGGTTCACTGGATAGATAATCTTTTAAAAAGAACTTTGATATCATCAACAGTAATGTTTTTGTTTGGGTGTTCGCAATAACGAATTTCTTTTTAAAAGATTATCTATCCAGTGAACATATTATCACAATGGCAAATACCCCGTTCCGTTATTTCTGGGCCACCCTGAAACGGTCGTTCTAGGACGGGAAACTCGTTCTCGTCCACATTAGCGAAAACTCCCTATTGATCTTTTTGGACATCCCATGCAAATAATTCAGCGGGAAATCCCAAAGCGCTATTTTTAGAACACCGTAATCTGGGTTTTCTCTCTTATTTTTGACCGCGTTCACCTTGTCGAATTCCTTTTAACAATGGGGCACACATACCTGAATGATAGAGGTCAGGGCCATATTTATAAAACCCAGCTAGCTTTAGTTCCATGCCAAGTGCATTTCAAATCATATAGTTTAGTGTGCTACAAACAGTTTTCCTAGTCCCCAACTACAAAACTATAGGGTTGGTTTATTTATCCTTGGGTACCTATGGCTACATTGTAAACCCCAGTCACACCGCCAAACCGAAGTAGCAACTAAGATATTGTGTGTTAGATACATTAGCCATATCGTCCAAAATAGACTGAGCAAGAAACTAAGGTAGCAGGCTTTTGTGAATATGTGCCCAGGTGGATTCATCTAGATCTCGTAAACGATATAATTTATATATCGTTTACGAGATCTAGATATAATTATTTTGTTGTCATTTTGTACTGTGTGAAGTAATTTGTACTACGCCTAGTACTTGTTCTGGGCCCCGTTGCAGAACGAGATACAATCGATTGTAAGTTACAATTATTTGTAAGTCATAATTATCATATGTTCTCAATGCGCGAATCTGATCGATTGAAACGCGCAAAGTTTCCGACATACAGTCGATTGTAACTTGCAATCGATTGTATCTCTTTAGATCTTCAATTCAAAATTCAATTGATATTCAAAACCATGCAAACAAAGCCTATTTATTTCACCTTCATTTACGTTTCAGTGGCGGAACCTGGTCTGACTGATTGGGGGAAACATGAGTTATTATTATTATTATTATTATTATTATTATTATTATTATTTATTATTATTATTATTATTATTCTTTATTTATTTTATTTTTTTTTGGGGGGGGGGGGGGGCACACTCCATACATTGATTGATTAAATTGTTCGATTTGATATCACTTTTTTGTAAATTCAACAAAGGAGCAAGAGTAATAACATGTTACAGATGAACTTTCATAGTAATTACATGTTACATTACTATAATAAAAGTAGCCCAGGACATGATACATAACTGTCAATGCATGGCATAAACATGAATATACATGATACCGTATAGCATTTAACGAGCAGAATAGATTCAATACTCACTTTCAATATTTATAATTCAATTAACAAGAAACAACAGTAAAGGAGTGGTAGGGATGGAGAATTCATATCTTTAAAAATGTCCCTGTGAAAAGAAAGTTTACAGAATGTCAATTATTATTTTAAAACAGTTACATTTTTCAATGTCAATAATATTGTAAATTATAAATATACGCCAATTCTTGGGCCTCTTATATCCAATAATTCAAATTTATCAAGTAGTAGTTATTCAAATTGTATAATTATAAACAAGTTTAAGTAATTGCAATATAAAACTAGCACTTGACAAAGTACATGTTGCAGCAGCGCACGAAACGTCGTGATCTTTTAGATTCCGTGTTGACCATACATTGCGAGACAAACGAATATCACTAGCGATATTATTTTCGATACTATATCCGCAATGAGTAATATATTTACTATTAAAACTAGCATATTAAAATATATTGGGGTTATACAAACAGAATGCAATTTATTTCACTAAAACTATTTCATAACAATCTAACCAAACAGTTTAATTTGTCAATATCAAAATAATATTGTAAATTATAAATATACGCCAATTCTTGGGCCACTTATATCCAATAATTCAAATCTATCAAGTAGTAGTTATTCAGATTGTATAATTATAAACAAGTTTAAGTAATTGCAATATAAAACTAGCATATTCAAATATATTGGGGTTATACAAACAGAATGCAATTTATTTCATAACAATCTAACCAAACAGTTTAATTTGTCAATATCAAAAGAGTATTGTAAATTATAAATATACGAATTCAAACATAGAGGAAACTGACTAGAAATATTTGAGTGATTAAAAGTGAGCAAAGAAAAATAGGCTTCGCCGGGAATCGGACCCGAGACCGCCGGATTGCTAGACCGGTGCTCAAACCATCAAGCCACGAAGACTTTGTATGGTGGGCGTTCCCATGAAACCCTTTTCAATGCTCGATTAGTCAGAAGCTATATAAACTGGGCCAATCCCAAGGATAATTAAATCAACTTTTATAGAGAAAGGCGCAGGATCACGCGAAGTGATGCAGCTTTTTTTATTAATTAAATTCAAACATAGAGGAAACTGACTAGAAATATTTGAGTGATTAAAAGTGAGCAAAGAAAAATAGGCTTCGCCGGGAATCGATTCCCGGCGAAGCCTATTTTTCTTTGATCACTTTTAATCACTTATAAATATACGCCAATTCTTGGGCCATTTATATCCAATAATTCAAATCTATCAAGTAATAATTATTCAAATTGTATAATCATACAAAAAAGTTTAAGTAATTGCAATATAAAACTAGCATATTCCAATATTTTGGGGTTAGGCAAACATAATGCAATTTATTTCACCTATAATAATTATTTCATAACTATCTAACAAATTAATTCCAACATTGTTATATTATTAACAATATCAACGTTATTTCGGCATATATTAAGAATAATAACAATATCTTGTTGTTTATTTATTTTGTATTTGTTTATGTTTTACTTTAAGAATCTACATCGACTGTTTATAATGTCGGGATTCTTACTGTGACCTTCCTACAATTATATTCATATTATAATGCATTGCCAACGGCTGTAGATAAATTATGCTGAAAACTCGAATAAGATGTAATACATCAAAGTTGTATCATACATTCATACATTCAAGCTGACATTAACAGTCAATTTACATCAAAACTCTAAACAATCGGTAATTCAGGAGTTTGTTCTTACTCCATTTCGAATACAAGTATACATTATCCCTTTTAAAGAAGACACCCCAATATTATGATTGGATGTTATTCCAACCACGTTACCCTAACTCCCCGGGCTACATAAAATGATCAGATACCTGCGCATCGTACCTCATGAATCAGTACTCCTCCCAAATAAAAGAACCATCCATGCAATACAGTATACCCCCCAGATAAAGACTGAAGTGCGCCACCTGCGTGTTGGTGTAGTGCAGTATCGCGTTGTAAACTTATTATATAGGTTTTCCCGCTCAATTTTGCACTTTTCTCAATCGAATTCATTTAGGGGCATTCGAATTCGCGCGTTGCCGCAGTATCGTTGGTATCGGTTTTTCTAATTCCGAATAAGTGCAAGCGAATTCATGCATACGCATACGATTTCGCGAATAGACACAGAAGTTCATTTATGGGCAATCGATTTCGCGGATGTGCAGCCAAATGTAAACTTGGTTCATACAATTTAACGCGGCATGGCCGGTCATGCCTGATGAGCACGTTTGGAGCATTCGATTTCATTTCGGGGCAAACAATTGTAACATTTCGTCATTCGTTTTAGATAACGCGGATGCTATGTACATGTATGTACATTTGTGTATATGTAGGGGAGGGGGGGGGGGGGGGAGGGTACTTTCGGGGCCTTGGACTTTCATGGGAGACATATGTATGCATTTCTCAGTCGTCCGTAAATATACATACAAGTCTTCGTCCTGTTTTAATTGTCTGAATATATATATAATTATGATATGACACACGAAACTGGGAACAATAATGTTTTACTTTTGCCCTGGAAAGGACATTGTGCGGTTTGTTACGTTTGAACATTTTTACAAAATGATGTATTTACATGTATTTTGTTATCATGAAGATTTTCCAATTGTAATGTCATCTACATCCCCATTTAGCTTTAATGAACATTGATATACGCTTTAGCACGGAGCTATATAGGAGGCACAATCACCCCTCCCCACCCCTAATAAGTTGACAAACAATACATCATAAGCCAAAGGGGAATCTTTATAGAAAACAAAGATATACATGAAGCTTATAAGCATTTTATTTTATATATTTCCAGATGGCCAGGGTCCTTTTACCCGCATTCCATTTACCTTTATCAAAATTATATTCCTTTTATAAATTTCACGAATAATTTATGACTTGATTTTTCCCAAATATAACATGCTTTGTCTGAATATGAATTAAGTTTACCTGAATACAAACGCCACTGCTTTTAGCCAATTTATTGCTGATCTATCTTTACATTTCTTAAATCGAAAGCAGTAATTTGAAAATTGGCTGCCCTTTCACGAATTCGATTGACCGAAGAGACGTCTACGTATACTACGTGTCAATTTGAACGACCATTGACGAAATGGTATGCGCTTTGTGCGAATTCGTTTGCTCCGGGCTCGATGTTGAATGCCTATTAACGAATTCGAATAATGCTTTGGTACGGCGATCGCAAATCGCGCGAATTCGTTTGCTCCTATTATCAATTCGATTGACACAATCGCGAAATTGAGCGGGAAAACCTATACTAAACACGTAATGTCCTTTCCTTTGCGTGAGTGTGTGTATTATTTATATAATATTGACTGGCCTTGAGTGGTATATCAGATATATTGCATTCGCTAGGATCATATTGAGTCGAAGACGAGTGCAATATGATCCTAGCGAATGCAATATATCTGATATACCACGAAAGAATAAGCCAGTCAATATTATTATTATTATACATACGATACCGCTTTCAATCATAGGTAAATTGCAAAGTATGTTTTAACTTACCAAAATCCCGAGACGGATGGAATCTACTGCTGTAATCCACTGAAGTCAAGAGCCGATCCACTGAATAATGTAAAGTTGTAGGGAACTTCAAAGTCAAAAGTTAACAGTATATATTACTGCTCCAATGTTCTTTTCCAAGGAAAAATATCAATAAACAAGTCAAAGTTACAACAGCGAAGAAACAAACTTCAAAGTTCAAATGGGGAAACTCCAAAAGTTAACTGGCATCAAAACGTTCAAAAGTCTCAAAATAACACAATGTCTATATACAGTTAGAGAGTTCACAGTTACTTCGTGAAGTAGTTGATCGTCACATTGCATTGGTTAAGCACAAAGGGACTCTGTTGCACCTGCATTGTGTGACTGTTGGTGGTGGTCGATGTCAAACTGGACGACGCACGGTTAGCCATCATTGAGCCACGATGTAGATTAGTGTTTGTAACTGGGGCAGGAGCATTTGTCTGCTCTGATTCCTCGTGAAGTATGACTTCTTGGGAGCTTGTTAACGTAAATCACAAATCGAAGTTAACCTCATCTAGACCCATGCCAAAGTCTAGATTCTCCAGGTCTACCGGTAGATCACCATCTGGTGCTCTGCTGACTGTTGATGGAGGTCTAGTAGTAGACATTGGTCTTGGAGCTGGCTTGTCAATTCTAGCAGCTTTGTTGACAGGATCCATTCCTAGTGCATTGGACAGAGTATCAGACATGTTCTGTTTTCTCTTATTACTCAGAATGCCTGCGTAAGAAGCAAGGCTTCCCTCGTTTGCGTGACCGGATATTTGGCATATCTCCCTAGATGCAAAGCCTTTGGAGTCGAGGATTGTTATGCAAGTGGCTCGCAGACAATGGTTGGTGTATGCTTTTGACAAGCCTGCCTTTTTTGACAAAGTCAGCATCATATTGCCAAGAGTATTGACACCACATGGCGTCTTCTTATACCACGGTCCCGACTGTGGTGTACTTGACTTTGGTGTCTGAAAGAATGCTTCGCATTGGGGATTCAGTTTCGCGACATAGTTCTTGAACGACCTCACGGGACAGTCTTGATTCCCGGTAGCGTACATCCTTCCGGCATCCTTTCTAGAAGATGTGCTGTCTTCCCGAGTTTTTTTGGTCAGTTCATCTTTTGCCTGAGTTACATATTCACGGCCATTTGCATCGGTTGCTACAGCAAAATGATCTCTTTTCAAGTCACGCAGATTTTCTCTGCCTCTGCGACAAATGTACAACATAAGTTCAAACCAAACCTTTTCCTGCAGTCCTTGGGGGTCCTTTTCGTTGAACACACCCGAACTGTACAGCTTTAGAATATCATCACTTTCCACGGAGGGATGGTGCTCCACACCACCCTTTCCTTCTTTTTTCAGCTGAACGGTTGCTGCCCTGAATGATGCATTCGACGCTTTAAAATCACTGTCCCTGATGATGTCAATCGGACCCTCGAAATGATCTTTTAAGTGACGATTCAGTCCAGCCCGGATGCTCCTCAGCGAGGTAGTCTTGTAGAATTCACCGTCGGTCTTTCTAACCTCCAACCAAAATTTTGCAAACACTTCTGAAAGTGCTGATTTAGGTAGATTTTCGAACTCGTCCGACAGTTCCTTGGCAATCAAATACGACTTAAAAACATCCACTGCGGCTTTCGTCGCTTTACGAGTGTTCAAAGCATCCTTTTCTGTCAAAATCTTCTGAATATCCTCTTGATTCAGATCCGCGAGCCTCTGCTTTGTTGACGCAGCCATGTTTGTTTACAAAATTGCGATATTGATATCGGTTTCAAATTTGCCGCTTTGTTCGATCGCCGCACGGAAAATTACGCGCAAACCAATAGCAGATCACGTATTGTCGCACAATTTTTACCGCGAGCGATACTTTTTCCCAAAGCTTTTTCGAGTAGACGTGCGCATGCGCATTCAAAAGCTTTTCGATAATTATGATATTCAGCTCAACGTACAGGTCTATGGAGGAGTAGTAATATCATCTGATAACGTGTATGTCTATGGAGGAGTAGTAATATCGTCTGATATTGCACTCGCAATACACATTTGTAGAGCAACATAATACACGTTACGATGGTAATATCATAACAATAATGAACGCTATGACTGACAAACCCGAGACGAAAACAAAATACATGATTTATTGAATCGGTAAACTAGCCTGTATGTGTAATAATGTATGATAATTTTCACCATTCTGGTATTAATTTGATTAAAGGGCTCTATACTAGTAGCCAACCAGTCGTAGTGACCACCTGTCTATCTTAGTCAACATGTCTTAGTGATCACATTGTCTATAGTAGCCAACCTGTCTTAGTGACCACATGTCTATAGTAGTCAACCTGTTTTAATGACCACCTGTCTATAGAAGCCAACCTGCTTATAGTGGCCACCTGTCTATAGTAGGCCTAGCCAACCTGTCTAAGTGACCACTTTATTATATTAGCCTATAACGATGTCTATAGTGACCATCAAAAGACAATATTGATCCCTTGCAGAGAAAACAATGCAACATAATCTGCCTACAGAGACCACCTGTCTACGCTGACCACATTTCTTGTTTCCCTTATGTGGTCGCTATACACATGTTTGAATGTATCGTCAACTCAGATGAGTCAGATATGGTCGCTATTTTTGTTAACATGGCGACAATGAATGTACATCGAGAGTAACTAACAGAGTAATACGAACTTTACCCCAATGTTGTACACTTGATAATAAATGTGATTATCATAATTATTCCTGAAAATAAATGTCATGCATGATTTATGTCCCTTTTATATAAACAAAACGTATGCACACTCTCTTCGTGCAAACATAATTATCCGCATGTAATGTACATAGTAATGAATATTAATTTTGCATGTATACTGGGCAGCATTGCATTATAAAATCATGGATTGTACTGGGGAGATTACAATCTATGATAATAGGTACCCCACTATTATTTGGCTGAATATATTCAACCTGCGCAGTGCTCTAGCGAGTACCCGTATATTAGGCCCATAGCCAGGATTTTGTTAAGAGGCCTGGGGGGGGGGGGGGGGGGGATTTTAAAAAGTTGCCCGAAACAGATCGTGGTCGTGATCAAGGCCGAGACCTAGACCACTGGTTTAGTTGTGTAAGCAGAGGGTGACCTTGGCCAATACACCAATCAGTGCGAAGACCTAGACCACTGGTTTAGTTGTGTAAGCGATGGGCCAGACCGATGACAAGTGTACCTTTCTCTAGGGGAAGGGGGGAGGGAGGGGAGGGGGCAGGGGGGGGGGGGGGGAGGCGTGGTGCGTACGTACCTAACTCACCCTGACTACGGGCTTATATCACACCTAGCTTTGTATCTCCACTCCCTTGGAAGCACAGTGCATGTTTCACCTGCATCTAAAGATTACACATTTCTATATCCCATTTTACTTCTTTTAATCACATTTCTATATCCAGTAACATGTTCTCAGGTTTGACTTAATATTTTCATTAGCACATCTCATTTGTATCGGATGTGTTTACAACTTCGATGGAAATTTACAATATACGAGAAAATCAATTAGATAAGTACATTTTCTGCACAAAAAATAACACTAACAACAACAGCCTCAAAGAAAAACTGTTATCGTGAAGAAAGAAAAAAAAAGATCACGGTTGAATAACATCAAACTCATCGAAATAGCCGCCATCAATATACATTATGTACGTATAGTGAAGCGTTCATGTAAATAAACACCAGCATTGTCAAATGAAAGTGTGTACATGCGCAACGTTAAAATATCTGTTTGCGGTGAATACTAAAATACAATTTATGTAAATATTAACGAAGTATGCGTACATAGAACACAATATAATTTGTTGACAATATTAACGAAGTCAAACAAACTTGAAAATCGTCCACTCATAATTGTTCATTGTAACAATGTTTAATGTGTTTACACAAATTTAATAATATGATATGGGAGTCAATATTCATTATACGCACCGTAAAGTCGGATACTGAATATTAAAAACAGAGTAAAGGGGGAGAACATGCACCCTGTGAAAGGACTGTTCTATCATCGTTGTGGGATTTCCCACTCTGTCCATTTTAGTCACTTTATATCCGTTCTGTATGCGCATAGGGGAATTTCGGAAAATAGTGCTATACTACAGGATTTGAGTCACTCGTTATTTTAGGTCTCTCTGAATTTATATCATATCGCACGTCGTGACAAAAACTCCTCTTTCTTTCGTGTTGACAAAGCAAACAATAATGAATAATCATCTGTAGCCTGATATGACGCGACGCGGCTGTAATATGAAAGACTTTGTTCCTTCTCAACGGTTTACTTTGTCTATGTCCAGTCGTTGCTCCTTTCGACGATTGTAAGGTTGACCTTGAACGCATATTTTACAAACCATGTGAATGTTACGATTGTTCAATAATGGATGGATGTAACAAATTTGGGACCGTTGTGTTGGTTTTCATAGCAGGTAAGTCAGTAACCGAAAGAACATGTAACGTGTTATGTCATGAGGCATCGCTATAATAATATGCCTGTCTGGTTCCGAGCATTTATTTGTAGTAAATATTAACATGGCCGCAGTATTAACATAACTGTAATGAACACGGGCTGATGTTGCACTGCGTCTGCAGGATGAAGCATAACCACATTATTATCTATACTATTTAAAAGGCTTGCGATTTCCAGCCTATCCAGCTCATTGATGAAGAGTAAACTTTTACACACATGTTATATAGATATGTAGATATTACAAATGCATAATACATGATACAAAATGAGGTAACAAACGCCTAACGCGAACATACATATTATACTGCATATCTAATTATAATTGTTTCAAAATATGTCACATGTTATGCTATGCCAATGTCTCTGTGTGTGTTACTGTAGAGATTATATATAGGGAAATACAAATTGGAACCAAGTTCAATCCCGTGTGTTTGACCCTGCTATTGACACCGATGAATTATAGTCTATACAAGAATGCAAGGGTCACGTTATATTTAGAACTGAGCTTAAAGTATGAGCTAGGTATAGAGGGCGCTACACAAATTCTGTTGTGAGAATGATAATGAAAAACTGAGTGTCCAATTTGAAAGAGCATACAATTTTAATGACAGAATAAACTTTATTTGATCAAAATCGGTTCCGAAATGGCTGAAATATCCATAAACATAACCATTTGTAATAATTGTGGGGCCCCACAATTATTCGATAATTTTGAAGCCGCCGTTAACAAAATTCAAAAAATGCTTCCTCGTTAAAACAAATTTACAGCAAGTTTTTAACATGATTTTTGTTGATTATCTCTCTATCACTATTTCAACAAAACATCACATGCACAATATTTTATTTAAAGGTTTTGGTTACTAAATTTCAGTTTGACCAAAGCTGTACTCTCTTTACCAAAACTCAACAATTATTACAAACGACTAAGTAAAACCCAGTTATCATTTAAAAAAAAGAGCCGTTACAACTCTAGAGGGCGCTCTCTTAAAATTAATTGGTTTCAACCATTTTCATAGAAAATTGTGATGTTTTGTTAAAATAATGATTAAATAGAGATATCATCAACAACTATCTAAAAACCTCTTTTTACATTTTTTGAAAGAAGTAAATAAGCATTTGGAATATTTAGAAAAAAGTCATAATGTCGTCCAGCAGGGTGGATAATAAACTATTTTGAAATCAAACTTTACAACTATTAGAGCATTCGAAAGGGAATGATTCTCATTTCCCATGTTCTATTCAATAAACTTTCAAATGGAATTAAAACCAACCAATTTAGTGTCAAAGGGCATTTCGGGAAGTACCCATACTCAAGTGTACCTTTAATAACAAAATGGAATGCTACATAAAATTATCTTGCGTTTGATCTGTCTTAACAAATTGCAAATTTACTGCCTTTACATATAATATTTTGTTTCAATCAAGTTGTATAGAAAATGGATTTAATGCCTATTTATATTTAAGTTATTCATCTAACGTATGAGATAATTACGTAGCAATGAAGGGGGAGGGGGGGGGGGGCAAGGGAGACACGTGCCCCACTAATAAATAGGGTCATTTGTGAAACAAAAACAAGACAAAGATGAGGTTTACCCTCATATGTGTGCCCCCCCAAAACAAAGGTACGAGACCGATGCATAAAATGTTCATATGTTGTTAAATGTGCTTCCCAATGCATAATTAGGTATCACTTGCATACATATCTCAATTGTTGTTGATAACAATTTTGAAGAGATATCTGTTTATGTTTTATGGTAAACATTCATCTGTAAAATGTATCAAAACCTCCTTGGACCTACATGGCACCGGGCCTAGTTGTAACACTACGTACCTCAGGCCAGAAAAAGACACGGAAGTCAGTAATTGTTTGCACAATTTGGCAATTAGATTATTTAACCGACCATGCAAATTGTTAAGATACTGATATCACTGGCGTACCCAGGATTTTTCAAAGGGGGGGGGGGGGGGGGGGGTGTCCGTCAAGAATTTTCGAAGCGGAGTATGAGATTATTCAACAAATTTCGAGGCAGAGACCGAGGCCACTTGTTAAGTTGTGGCCGGTGGTCTTGAGACCAGTACAAAGTGTTAAACCCCCCAAAACAGTCATTTTTTTATCAAAGGGGGGGGGGGGGGTGGGGGTGGGATGCACCCCGAAAACTCCCCTGGGTACGCCTTTGACTGACATCCTTCAGCTTTGACAAAATTACTCGATTGTAGCAAAGTTTATACCATGTATACTTTTACAAAATTGATGTTATTCGAGGGCAGTTCCTTTTCCCACACAACACCAACATTGGCGTAGGTATTGGGGGGGGGGGGGGGGGGAGGGATTTGTATAACAAGCAAAATGGAATTCAGGGTAAGGTAAAGGGATAAATCCAATGGAAATAAATAAATACAAAGATTGTGGCCCCAATAATTTACGTGCCCTTTCTCCAATCTGTCCTAACGCGCTACTGCACACCCTGCACAGGGGAAATCACTTATTCTTGCCCGAGCAGGTCAACCGCTCTCCTCACTAGCTAGTCGATGGGTTACAAACAATACATTAACACATCGAAGACGAAACAAAAACAAACATTAAACATACATTGATACCGACCACGGAAATACTACTACTAAAACGATACCTCAAAGGGAGGAAGAGAAAATTTGTACTGACGTAAAGATTGTAAGATAGTATTGACATAAGTATAGACAAATAATTCCCTGCAATCTACAGGTAGTGTCCCAAGATCGCGGGAACATATTTAAGGAAGTAAATTTAAAAGCATTCCAGCTGACGAAATTGTGGACAAATACGAAAGCATACTGCTTCATACAGGTAAAATGGAAGGTGGAATATCATTGAACCAAAATAGTGATTTTATAACAAAAGCAACGGATAAGTATATAAGTCTATTATATATTGGTGGTATTTTCAGAATATCTAGTCTCTCGTCATAGTACGTCATATTACTTGCAACATTATTATGACAAACAAAACCGGTTAAACCGGTTTGAAGTGCTTCAAAAGAATGAATTTGATTTTTCTGAGAAGGAAGCCAAACAGGCTTGGTCTACACAATGCACAAAACAAACGTCTCAAAATAACAGGATTTCTTGAATTAGTAACCCTCCTGATAAATCCACACATTCTATAACATTTTGAAACTACACACTTTACATGTTTTGACCAAGTAAGATCGTTTGGAAAAATATGCTTACATATTTAACCCTAATAAGGCCGAGGGGGGGGGGGGGGGGGGGGGGGCATCATGCCCCCCCCCCCCCCCCCCTCTTCCGCGATGTTTCCGATTGCTCGTAGAGATGACGCGTAGAGATGACGCCCGCTGCTTGGTGAATTTTTTTTCTTTAGGGTCTTGCGCATCTTTTAAAACAACATTTTTGAAAGTCGGACTTACCGTTACAAAGGCACGTGACCTTTGTCTATGCATGTCAGCCCGAAAATCGCTCAATTTCGTGATTTGTGTACAAAACATGTAAATATCAGTTTTCGTAAAAAGAGATATATCATTGGTTATTTGGTCTTGTTTACATGTTAGATGTTTGTTTTGGGGGTCAAAGTAGTTGAATTATAGTTAGAAACAAAATAAACAACAAAAACAATAAAATACATAATTAAAAAACAAAGAAATACATAAGAAATTATAAAAACAATTGAAAACATGGAAGAACCTGACTCTTCCAAATTTTGTTGTTGAATTATTATTCCAAATGGTCTAAAGAATATATGTAGTGAAAACCAATGTTTAATTATGAAGAATATATAAATTATGAGTCAAAATATGAATTTATGACCTTATTTGCATAAATTAACATAAATATGCAAATTGATGAATTAAAAAAAAAAAAATTACCATAGTCTTCTATACACTTCACTTAACATGCGTGCACATTTTCATGGCGATTGGCCGCTTCGCGGCCGAGATCTTAAGGGGGAGGTCCATAATGCCCCCCCCCCCCCCCCGGCCGTAGGAAGACCTCAAATAGCCCGGCCCTTTTAGGGTTAAAGGAGGTGACAACTTCAAATTCATATTTATTAATGGGACTGTCCGCCTTTTACAAATCGTCTGAACAGTTTCCAGTAGACAGATGAGGATGAAGTTAACAAACACACACAAATTCAGATCGAACAGCCATGTAATTTAGATTCTACGAATGAAAAACGAATGCGCCCCTCCACCAAAATATATATCGGTCAATAAAGGAGTTTACTATTACTGATTAAGCATAATATTACAACAATATTGTACTTATTCTTGTAAAGGTATTGTGAAGCCGACATTTGTAAAGGTATGTCACGGAAAAGGTCTCGAAAATGAAGAATATACAATGACATGCAGTCAGTTTTACCGAGTTTTGATTATTTTGTTTAGTATTCGCTTACGCCGTTGTTCGATCAAAATCTGTGCGCGGGTCACGTAGTGGTCACGCCTAGCAACGTGGTACTCCGTGGAATGCGCCGTGAGCGAAATTTCGCACCGGGTGAATACCCGTATAATGCACAATTAAACTACCTGTGTCGTTTTATTATTTTGAGGTCTATAACTCCACGAAAAAGAGATTTCAAGCCCTAATTTGTTCAGGCATGCTGTTAAATGACCATTTCTTTCATATAAGACAATTACCTCGCAACTTTTGAAATTTGGCTTGCAAAAGGCGGACAGTCCCTTTAATACAATAAACATTTAAAATAATTTCACGAAATCTAGTCACATGCATTACTTTACATTCAAGTGTGTTTAATTCCATTCAATTATCATTACACCAGGTCTGCATAGAATTTAAGTCCGATTGTAAAATATCACAGTCGTTTGGAATATTAATTGTGCGATAAAGAACAGTGTCGTCTGGGCAATGAAAAGATTGATGAAATACAGTTTGGGACATCAGCTGAAAATAGATTACACATAATTGGCCTGATGACCGATCCCTGGGGGACACCGGAAGTCACAGGATACCAGTCAGACTGAGACCCACCGTATATCACACATTGAGAGCGATTTTAAAGAAATGATCTGATCCAAAGAAGAATTTTACCACATATACAATATGCATGCAACTTAGAGAATAATGATTTGTAAATAACTTTATAAAATGCTTTTGACAAATCAAGAAAAATAGCGTCTATTTTAGGTGGGGGAGAACGATTTAATGTTCTAGCCCACTCATAAAATAAGTTTGAACTTTGAAGCCTGTGTTGTACATGAACGGTTTGTTGAGTGTCCGGAATAATCGTATGTTCAAGAGAAACATCCAATGATTTGTTAACAATAGTTTGTTCTAACATTTTACATGGAACGGAAGGTAATGTCTTGAGATAGGACAGTAATTTACAAAAAGATTATTATTTCCACTTTTGAATAAGGGTACAACATGAGCCATCTTCCAATCATATAGCCTTTAGTCAAGGCTCTATATGGCTTGGAGATTCTCTATGCGATCGCGAGCTAGCTAGCTGTGAGAGAGCTAAATACTAGTAAACTGGCTCCATATATAGCCTTTAAGCACTGGATTCGCAGTAATTTATTAATGAGCAAAGATAATAAGGCATTACTATTCATGAGAGAAATCAGCAACCAATCAGATCGCTAGATGTGGATACTGTATGCCTAATCGGTGGCGTGTTCCACCGTGTATTAAGGGTTTATTTAGTATCAGACATTAATATTATCATAACTATCATAATGATAAAATATGAGATACATTACAATGAAAACTAAAGCATAGAATTACCTTTTTGCATCCATATCAAATCTCAACTCTTTATTTTAAAAGAAAACAACATATTTTGCAGGTTGCGCGTTTGGTTTTACATTACAGCTTCCAAACGAAGACTAACACTCACAAACAGCTGATCATCCTGGTCTTGTGGCATATGAATATGGGCTTCGTAGCATTTCTACGAAGATTTTCTATGTAAATAAAAGAAAATATAACTTTTCACGTTCACGAGTGGCGATAGGCTTCGCGCTGCCCCGCTCAAACTCAGCCTTTCGCGGTTTAATACAGTACCGGTTGTAGAACCTGCCAGACAGCACGATGCCTATTGGATAGGCTACCAATCATGGGGTACTTTCCCCAATCGTTAGCTAATATTAAATATTTTCGTAAGAATGGGTACAATTGATTTGTTAGCAAGCTTTAAAAAAGCAGGAGAAATACCATAATGACCTGTATGTTTTAAAACGTTTAAACTATCCACGACCGTTAATACATCTTCAGCATAAATATCAAAATGTATTAACGGTTGGAAACCATTGCGAGAGTTACATTCAGTATATTTACATCTGCACATGAATCGAAGCAGTTAAAAGTAAGATTCGAAGTGTATATACTGTATGTATGTTAAAATGTAAATATGATACTACTTTGTCTATAAAGAATCCAACATCAAACTACCTTTGCACCCATAGGCATGTTTACTGTCGGGTGAACATTGTAAATGAAGCTCAAAGGAAAACAAATTATAGATATATGTATATATTATACATATTATGATATCAAGAATTCAATTCCTGATATCAAGAATTGATCTCATAAATTATTACCAGCATTAAACAGCACCAGTTTCATTTTTTTTGGTAATATTTCGAACGCAAGACTATTGCAAGAGTTATTTGGATATCGAGCGCAATTTGTACTTAGTCATGTTAGTTGAAATAATACTGTCATATCTGATAATTTACCAGCAAAAAGACTTCTAAAATGACTTACAAAACACGCATTGTAAAGACATTAATTGGCAACATATCACGAGTTCATGCCACGTGGTGATGACTTCAGTGCACAGACATGAATTCGTGATACTGATATGTTGCCAATTGATGTTTTTACAATGCGTGTTTTAGAAGTCTTTTTGCTGAAAATTATCACATCTGACCTTATCATTTTAACTAACGTGATCAAACAAAATTAAAAATTAATTGTGCAGAAAAAAACGTGGACATATTATTGCACACGGGACAATCTTTACAACATGTTTGCGCAACGGCCATTGGCAACATCACGATATGATTTTGTGATATGTTGCCGTTTTACGTTTTTGAAAGACGCGTTTTTGTATGTCTCATAATAAGTTATTAAACTAGAAAAAATCACGTCCTTCATTTTCAATTCAGCATTAATAAAATTAGGTCTAAATAAACATATGTTTAAACAGTATCAACGAAATATTTTCTACAAGGAAAATACACTGCAAAATACACTGCAAAATACACTGCAAAATACACTGCAAAATACACTGCAAACTGGCAACATATTTCCAAATGAATTCTTGCATTAATTGAATTTTCGCGAAACATTGGCTCTCAAAGCTGTTCTAATGAATTTGTGCAATACTTTTGCGTTTGAAATCAACTGTGAACTTTTGCATTACTTTTGACCTCGAAATCGGAATAAATTATTGCAATACTTTTGCGCTCGATACATTCTTGCAATACGCTTAAAACCAATAACAATTTTTTGCAAGTTTTGTGCTCAAAACTGCTTATTTTGTTTGTAAGTAACAAATTAGGAATAGGTTATAATTATTAACAATTTTGATATCAAGTAAATTATTTTTTTGATATCTAGAATTCATTTTTTGATATCAAGAAATCAATTTTTTTTTTAACTACCATAGAAATATTTTGGCGAAACAATTCTTGGTCATGAAATTATGAGCTGTTGTTTAGGGGGGTAGTTATTTTTGGTGGTCGGTTTAGTTGATACAATTTATACTGTATGTAAATGTATGACAATGAATGATACATTTTGTTCCCCATTTTTAATCTCCTTGTTCGAAAAACCATTTGTATACTTAATTTAAGGACATTTTAATGTAAGCATATCAAACATTGCTGACATACAAAATACATAAATCAAATAACTATAAATATGAAAGAGGCTCCTTCCTTATCAGACACAATTAAAACCAAAACTAATTGATAACGATCTTAAAGGGGCTTGGAAACCAAATTAATGACCTTATTTTTACATGCAAACATGGGCATCGATCTGTAATTGATACTATTCATCGGGGGGGGGGGGGGGGGGGGGGTGGGTGATCTGTTCATTAATCCCCCTGATTATGTATTAAGTAAGGATCGACGCCCATGCATTCAAATAACATTTCCCCTCAATATTCCAACCTGACTGTGTAATCAAAATTACTACAATATTAAAGAGAACATTACGGTTTTCCACAAGCCTAAAAGCCGTCCGTGAAATGCTAAGCCTCCACCCCTTATAATTCGCGATTACAGGCGGAAGTTCAAATTTATTTGCACACTGCTAAACTTAAAACTCAAACGTCTCTTGTGTAATGCAGACATCGTTTTGACAAATGTATTGGGGGCGTTCCAAACGAATATTGTGGAGATGAGAAACTGTTTTATCTGAATTATCTGTGAACAATTAAGAAGTCAGTCTAAAGATTAGAATTTCCGTTATTGTGATTTTGGGACCACTTTAACGTCCATAAAATTCGTTTACAACAAGAATATGTATTCGAAAGACTGACATCCGATCTATGATTCCTAACATCACATGTTATCTTCCGTGATATATTGCTTTTGCTTTTCGATTTCGATTCGGCATCGATTTCATTAACAATCATTATCATCTGATGGCATTTGTCTTTATATTGTTCGCGGAAAATTAAAGGGATCAATGATCATTGTCCCTCATACATTGTTGTATTCGTATTACCGATAGAAGCATGGTTTGTCGAATTTCCCTTTCGCTAAAAAGATATTTAGGATTGAAGTGTTTGTATTTCTAAATATCCACTGGAAAGTTATAACTGTGTAGAAAGTCAGTGCAATGAGGTAACGAATATCACTTTGCGTTTGTGCTCATTACTCGGCATTATAACATCCATTTAATGTGTACTTCACACAACACTTTGCAAACATAATTATCAGATCACAATTTAATTTTTGTTTTTATCAACCATTCTTCACTCTTTGCTCATGTCAACAAGGTTACTAATTTAGATCCCTTCAGTTATGTTTACGCAAAATAAACTCGTAATAATTACCAACGAACTAATTTAGTTATGAATACGCACACTGTCTTACAGGGGCCGCGGAAAGGTTTTGATAGTGTGGGGGGGGGGGGGGGGGTTGGGGGGGGGGGGGGGCTGACCACAAAAATGGGTCGCACCCGGGTTGGGTGGGAGGAGGAGGGGGAGGGGGGAAATTGAGGAGTTGAACACCACCCCCTCCCACCCCAACCCATCTCACACCACAATGAGTATCATTTATTAAATAATTGTTATTATATGCTTTTAAGCCAAAAAAGTGTGTTCGGGGCGGGGGGGGGGGGGGGGGGGGGTTGCAGCCCCAGCCCCCCCGGTTCCGCGGCCCCTGTCTTATACGTATCGTTTAAATCTTGTTGATCTTTCGGATCCGATGATGGAGACAAGAGGTTTAGCATTCTCCGCATTTACATGATTGTAACTTTGCAGCGTGAGGAAAGGCACTTTAATCCTTTGTACCCTTCCCTTAATGTCCCTTTTGGTATACCTGTATACAGCCAACCACACATTAATCTACCTCAACCTTTTCTACTTCTGGCATTTTTCTTAACGCTTGTATTTCAAATTTCGTATGCTAGATCTTATGCTGAATGTAGTTAATATAAAGCATTAAGCTGTATTTTGTTATGTGGGAATAATCAACAACAACTGTGATAATCACAATAATCTCGAATAATAATACTTTGTAAAACTTGCAATCTCTTTCATATCTCCTCTCCATAGGAGCGCAGTCCACGACAGTACAGGATGATTATGTTCGAACCCACGAAACAGCGACACTAGCTTTGGTAGACCAATAACGACATTACTTGCAGACGATAAATATGAAATATATATCCCGCGTGACATTTCACATAAATGGCTACATATCTTTCTTGACATGAATTTAATTCTATATATCTTCAGAAGAATCATAGTCCCTGGTAGTACATTGCAACCCTCGGGACCGTGGCGTAGCTACATAGGAGGGTTGGGGATATAGAAATCCCACATTATTTAGCCAAAATAATAATCACGGCCTTTGCATTGGAAATGGTGTTCCCAACATTTCTTCCTCTTCAATGTGCATCCAGTGTATTTTTTATTTTATTTATATAGGTACACCCTCTGACATATCACCTACATCTCACCCTCTCAAGCGGGAGGGCAATCCGTGACAGTACCTGATGATATTGTCTGGACCCCACCAACAGCGACTCTCTGACTCGGCCCGATCAATCCCAACATTGCGATGTAAACATTTTAAATATCTGTTCGGCGTAGTTTTTCACATTAATTAGTACAAACATCCTATATTAGTACATGTATGACTAGTGCTACTTTCTTACACTATACGTTCTCTTTAACTCTTTAGTTATAGCATAGCCCACAACCGATAACAATACCGGAAAATGTTGCCACATTACCAACTTGCCTGAATTCCACCCATAGCGACTTTCGAGGAACGACCATCACAACACATTGCTTGCAATGAATGTTTACATTTGAAATGTATTTACGCATTTCTTCTTACATAAATAAAAAAACGTACATATCCTATATATGCATATCACTATGAACATATATTACCACTTTTGTTACAAATCTACAACATTCTATGTACCTCTTCAGTTTTAACGCAGTCTGCGGCAGTACCGGATAATGTTGTCTGGACCCCACCGACAAAGACTCTCTGGCTTAAACAGACCAATCCCAATATTACTTGCGAGTTCATAGGAACGCCATATGCGGTGTACTGGCTGAAAGGTAGGATATAACACTCCTGTTTATTTTTTCTTAACACCAAATATAAAATAAAATGTAAGCAAAATCTTCTTTCGCCATTTACTCCTCGCAAAACTAAATTCGTATTTTGATGATGATTTGATTATCCACATGTAATGGGATAGTATAATTTTGGCTAATAAAAAAAGCAAATATTTTGTGGGGTAATGACAAAACCAAGTGTAAAACCTGATAAAGCTTACGACAGAATAAACTTTGTTTGATAATAATAAGTTCAGAAAAAAGCGGAAATAACCATAAATATATCCCTTTGGCATTAATATGGGACCCATATTTATTCGACAATTTAATTTGAACATTTATAAAGCCAACACACTTTTCAAAATGTACCAAACTGGCTAGTTTAAAGTTGTTTTGGATAATCTCCATACTGAATAATTATTTTATCCAACCCTCAGATTCAAATTGTTTGCATTTAAAAAAATGGTTGAAATGTTCAAGTCTGGAGGGCGCCCTCCTATGTTAACGGCTGTTGTTTAGTAATTAAAACAGCCATGTAACTTAGCCGTTGATATTTGTTTCTTTAATTAAAGCATCATTTAATTATAACTATTACATTTTAAAATAACTTACAAATTTGAGTTACTAAAATTAAGTTTGACCATAACTGCACTATGCCTATATTTAGGAACATAGCTAAAAATCCACAAAACTTACTTAAAGGGATAGTTGAGTTCTCGTAAAGAGAGTACAGTTTTGGTCAAACTTAATTTTAGTAACCAAAACCTGGACAAACTAATAGTTATAACTCCATCATGCTCGAAAGGAATAAAGCATTACAAAAGACTAAGTAAAAAGCCTGTTATCGTTCAAAAAGAGCCATTAAAACTCAAGAGGGCGCTCTCTAAACCCTCATTGGTTTTAACCATTTAAAATAATATATTGTGCATGTGATGTTTTGTTGTAATAGTGATTAGAAAGAGAGATAAGCAACAACCATTTAAAAACCTCTTTGAATTTTTTTCAAGAGTGGAAGCATTTTTAAATTTTTTAACGGCTGGTTCAAAATTATCGAATAAATGTAGGGCCTCACAAGTATTACAAATGATTATGTTCATGGATATTTCAGCCATTTCTCAACGGATTTTGATCAAATAAAGTTTATTCTGTCATTAAAATATTATGCTCTTTTGAATTTGACACTCAGTTTTTCTTTATCTCACAAACAATTATTTTGTGTAGCGTCCTCTATACCAAAACTCAACTATCCCTTTAAAAGTCTAGTGATTCTCCTACACCTTGTTGTATTACCAATAAAACCATGGAATAGGTTTTGGTTTTTCGAATTTCCCTTTCGTTAAAAAGATATTTACAATTTAATTTTTTCGGATTTGTAATTATCCACCGGAAAGTTATAACAGTGTTTTAAAGTCAGTGCAATGACTTAGCGAATATCACTTTGTATTTTCGCTCATTATCCGGCCATATAACATCCATTTAACGGGATCTAGTGACTTTGTTGATAAGTGCAAAAAGTGATGAGTGATGAATAAAATGTGTATTGGTGTGATCTGATATGTACACAAAGTAATGTGTGAAAATCCCACGTTAATTGGATGTTTTTTGGCTGAGATATGAGCAAAACAGCAGTGTGATATTTACTAACTCATTGCACTTACTTTGTACACGGATGAAATTATCCCGTAGACAATAACATACAGACACACTTCAATTGTAAATATCTTTTGAACGAAATGGAAATTTGACAAACCGAAACATGTCCCGTGCTTTTATGTTAAATATGATAAGGACGAGAGAACCACTAGAGTTCCAAGTAAGTTTTGTGGATTTGGACAATGTTACTAAGTCCCTTGAATGTTTTCACACTTTACTTTGTAGACACATCTGATGACATACGTACACATTGTATTAACCTTTTATTACTTGTGCACATGTCAAGGGAGTTACTATCCCTTTAAGTTTGTGACTGTTATCATGAAACTCGTAACTTGCTGTTCAAGGACCTGTTTTGCGTATACATTCCAAGACAATTCTTACATGATATATGCCTCTGGTGAGTTTATCCTAAGGAAATGGCTTCGACGGAACATGTTATACTCTAACCTGCTGTTGATGATCTGTTCTGTCATTTTAATGAACTTAAACAAGATCCTTTCTGCTTAACTTCCAAGATTGCATATAAATCCCATAAGCCTCACAAAAATGTAAACTACGGAGAGGTCATTAGCGGAACACGTTTTGGTATTGCCTACTTTTGAAGAATCTGCTTTTTCTTGATTTTTTTTTTCCTTTTTGCTTAGATTCCGAGACAATTCTTACATGGTATTTAAAACCTCAGCCACAGGGGACTACATCGTACGGACAAGGAATAGACAGAACACGTTTTGGTATCACCGCTGATCATCATACCCTGCTGTTCAATGATCTCACGGAGTCGGACTCTGGGACGTACACCTGCAAGGTGTCGAACTACAACGGCTTTATCATCAGCAACCAGACGGAGGTTCGCGTACTTGGTGAGAAAATATTAATTATGTAAGAAAAAGCACGATTCAACAAATGACTTTCAAATCGCCATACCAAAAATCAATATTTTGACAGGAGTGGACATTCACACAAACACACACACACACACACACGCACACACATACACGCGCACACACGCGCGCACACACACACACACACACACACACTCACAAATACAATGAATAAATACAAATACAAATAAATAAATGAATATAAAATCGATCAATCGATCAATCAAATTAAACAAATACAAACAAATAAAACAATGTCCAAAATGATGTTCGCCCATGCTACCACTAACTAAAAAATCATAATTCCCTTTGCCTCCTCATTAAATTTAAGGTCTTTCTGTTGCCTAGCCTCTCCCCCGACTGGAAAAATGATCCTAACTACTCCACTAGCCTATTTTTTAAATGAAATTAACTTTCAAGATAAATCGTGAACAAGCAGTTTCCATACTTTATAGAATGTTCTCGATGAATAAGACCTCTCTTGAAAATTAATATTTTTCCTTTTTTATTTCAAAGGTAAAATGTCTGCATTTTGCCAGATCATCTACTTTTCAGGCAAATGCAATATTTATTGATAAAGTGTAACTGATCAAAGTTCGTTAAAGTGAAAAATATGTATCTAATATTTTTACATGTATAATAGGGTATGTTTGATGAAGATAATAATCAATGGTGTCTTTAAATAGACACAGGCGGCAACATAAGCGGATCTTTTCCGAAAAAGATATTTTATGTTTCTTTTGTGGCTGGGCACCAGAAAGGCATTAAATTTAATGAGGAGGCAAAGGAAATTATGATTTATTTAATTAAGTGGTAGCAACGGGACCAATGTGTGAAAAGAAGAGTAGAGAGATGTGATGAGAAGGATGAAAAGGAAACGTATATTACATGGGCGTCGATCCTTACCTAATACCGTTTGTTCACCGGGGGATGAATGATTACATTTAACCCCCCCCCCCCTGATTAATATGTATCAATAATAGATCTACGCCAATGGTAAATTATGTAAATTAAATGAGTTAACAAATTAAAAAAACATATGATCGTAAAGTACGTATTGAATAAACCATAAATGTTTAAACATCATGTAATTGCGATTAGAAAACCCTGAATCAGATTGGGGCTGGGGCACTAACAAGTATAACAAATACATACAAACGAAAAATACTTCATCTTCACAATCATATTAATTCCTATGTTATTCTTCACTTTTTTCTTCTTTTTTGTTGGGGGGGGGGGGGGGGGGGGGTGGGCAAAATTTGTACGTTAAACTTCCGTCGAATTATAAGGGGGATTCATCTTCCACCCCATGTGGTGCCATTGATAACTCATATAATGATCAAATATTCCAAAAGGAATCATAAAATAATACAATATAGCTTTGTTTATTTGTCTCGTGTCCCCTTCTGACTGATTGAAGTAACGCAAGCTTTCAATTAAAGGAATAGTACAGTCTTGGTCATGCTGAGCTTTAGTAACCAAAACCTGCACAATAACATTACAAACTTATAGTATAACTCCACCATGTTTTCAATTTTTCAATTCAAAACTTTATTTCAGACATGTAATTGCGATTAGAAAACCCTTAATCAGAGTGGGGTTGGGGCACTTACAAGTATAACAAGTATAACAAGAACATACTAACGAAAATGCTTCATCTTCACAATCATATTCATTCCTATATTATTCTTCACTTTTGGGGGAGGGGGGGGGGGCAGAATTTGTACATTAAACTTCCCTCGTATTATAAGGGGGATTCATCCCCCACCCCATGCGGTGCCGTTGATAACTCATATTTGATCAAATATTCCAAATAGAATCATATAAGAATACAATTATAGCTTTGTTTATTTGTCTCGTATCCCCTTCTGACTGATTGAAGTAACGCAAGCTTTCCATAAAACATGTTTACATTTGACCGATGATGGCGTTTGTTCCGATCACAAAGTTAGCACAACTGTCGTACATGTACGTAATTCAGTTGTAGTCACGTGACAGTTCGGATGTCCTAGGGATAAGACCTTTTCATGAAACGCGCCCCTGGTCTCGGCGCGCACAGATTGGTCATTTTAATGGTTACAGCTCGTAATTCCGAAGGTTCGTTATTCCGAAGGTTCGGTTATTCCGAAGGTTCGTTATTCCGAGGGTTCGTTAGTCCGAAAATAAAATAGGGTTTGTTAATCCGAAAATGATATCGGGTTAGATATAATACTAAAATGAAATCGGGTTTGTTATAATACTATAATTTTGATATGTTTATTTAATTTGGAGCCTGCATTAAGCATGCCCCTCCCCCTTTTCCTCCCTTGGCCGGACCAATCAAACATTTAAGTTTGTTTTATCTTTTTATTTGATTAAGCAAGCCCCCCCCCCCCATCCTCTTTCCCACGTGGCTATGCTAATCTGAAATTATAGTTCTATTTTCTCTTAATTTAATACAGAGCCTGTATTGAGCAAGCCCTCCCCCTCCCTCCCTCCCTTCCTTCCCGTGGCTACGCCAATCTGAAATTATAGTATTATAACAAACCCGATTTCATTTTCGGATTAACAAACCCGATTTCATTTTAGGAATAGCGAACCTTCGGAATAACGAACCCTCGGAATAACGGACCTTCGGAATAACGAACCTTCGGAATAACCGAACCTTCAGACTAACGAACCTTCGGAATAACCGAACCTTCGGACTAACGAACCTTCGGAATAACGAACCTGATTTCATTTCAGGGATAGCGAACCTTCGGAATAACGAACCTTCGGAATAACGAACCTTCGGAATAACGAAACGCACCCATTTATATTCATGCTGCTTGCACCACTAAATTCTCTTTTCGGACATGGACTAAGATTACTTTACCCTGGTCATGTTGATAGAGCGTCAAGTTTTCTTGTGTAGCGGCCGGCTGGTTTACAATAAGTCGCTGTTACATCTCTCAAACAGCGCCAGTTGATGAAACGATCTTATACATAGTACGATTATGTTTAATCCCTATTGAGTGAGGTTGGACAGTTGTTTGATGCAAGACTTCCCAGGCCGGAATCGTGTCTGCTCACGTATCGGATATGGTTGCGAGTTAAGCCGAGGCGTACTGATCAGTACTGGTCGCTAGTCCAATCTGCAGCCCTTCAGGGTGGATGGAATTAATCTAAACCCCTCAAAAAAAGTTCGGAAACTCAAGTTTGATCGATCATATCTCTCGTATTTTTTAATAAGAATACTCGAAATCGGTGTCACAATAAAGCCTCATTATATACCTTTCAAACGGTGCATTATGTGTAGTGATTATGCAATTGGGGCGATTGCAGTAGCCCATAGAATAGGGGGAGGCAGGAAGTGAAATCTCGCAAAATGGCCCCAATGCATTCAATTTACGAGTGCATGACTGTTTTCTAAAGGTTAACATTCTATTGAATACTGCCACCCTTTCCATTCATCAAAATTGTTGAATTGGATACCATTTTAATGGAAATTATCTCTTCATTACGATGGCATATCAATCGTAAGGATTATGCAAATGGAGTGTGTGCAGCGAACCGGAATATGGAGATGGGTCGAGTGTGAAATCAGACAAAAAGATATGGAGTTGAAAAAAAATCAGAGCGTTGCATTTTTTTCGAGCTTTTGGAAGGATTTTTTAGCATTTCAAATAAAATATTCATGATCAAATATGATATTAACGGAAAGCCCAACAACTCTTCTGTATGAAAATGTGAAATTTATAATGATTTTTGTAAAGGGCGGCTGCAGGGAGATGAATGGGAGGGAGCCTCAAAAGTGACCCATATTGAAACGCGCTGATTTCAAGGCACCATTCATGCGTTTTCAATTGAATTCCTCTCATTCATGGCCAACTCATTCAAGTCGCATTACATCCTCTACACAATGGTATACAGATACCGACACCAAATCAGAGCGTTTTGGAATGGGTCACTTTTGAGGCTCCCCCACATTCATCTCCCTGCAGCCGCCCTTTACAAAAATCATTATAAATGTCACATTTTCAGAAGAGTTGTTGGGCTTTCCGTTGATATCAATTTCAATCATGAATATTTTATTTGAAATGCTAAAAAATCCTCCCAAAAGCTCGAAAAAAATACAACGCTCTGATTTTTTGTCAACTCCATATCTTTTTGTCTGATTTCACACTCGACCCATCTCCATATTCCGGTTCGCTGCACACACCCCATTTGCATAATCCTTACGATTAATATGCCATCGTAAGGAAGAGATAATTCCATTAAAATGGTATCAAATTCAACAATTTTGATGAATGGAAAGGGTGGCAGCATTCAATAGAATGTTAACCTTTAGAAAACTGGTCAACACAGTCTTGCACTCGTAAATTGAATGCATTGGGGCAATTTTGCGAGATTTCACTTCCTGCCTCCCCCTATTCTCTGGGCTACTGCAATCGCCCCAATTGCATAATCACTACACATAATGCATCGTTTGAAAGGTATATAATGAGGCTTTATTGTGACACCGATTTCGAGTATTCTTATTAACAAATACGAGAGATATGATCGATGAAACTTGAGTTTCCCAACTTTTTTTGAGGGGTTTATTTTGGGCTTCAGTAAAATTCTCAAACGATTATAATCTATATGCTTTATTCCCAGATCCACGAAATGTTGTTGCCTACACCAAACCGACTATCACCACGTGGAAGGGCTCCAGTGAATACCTACCATGTGACTTCACCGGGATCGCTATCAAAGTCCTCTGGAACAAAATTCACAACTCCCGTCAACCACCATCAGTTGAAACCGTCCTCAAGTACGATGAAGGTGTATATGAGGTCATAGGAAGCAACAGTCGCTTCTCCTGGAACGAGAACTACCAGCTTCACGTCAGAGACATCGAGGTACTCGACGGGGCGAATTACACTTGCAAAGTGTGGAAAATGGACGGGACGCAGCTTCAGAACAGCACGCTCATGACAGTCTATGGTAGGCATGATACAACTATTTGGATTCCCCTTTTCACACTTTCACGTTTGTTTAACTAAATCTGGTACACAACATGTTTTGTTTTCAAGATATTTCTATTTTCAGAAAGATTATGATTTGTATAATTATTATTAGTAATCACTCAAGTGATTATTCAATTTAATCGTAACATTCAGTCGATATTCGATCTCATGCGCGACAAGTTTCTTCTGACCGAGGTGTGCGATAGAAACAGAGAATTGTTACAATTATTATCACCTTTTTCTTCTTCATTAAAGCCCTCCCTGAAGAACCATACGTCCAGATAGCGCAATGTGGCAGTTGTATGGCAGGCCAGGAGGATTATAAGTGTAGCAGGTGTACGCATAATGTAACCGAGGATACAGACTCGTTCACGCTGGACTGCTGGGTAACTGGCGCCAAACCGAAGGTGACCGACATCACGTGGACAGAGGGAGCAGCCGGCAGAGTCATCAACGACACACAGGTTGCATACACACAGCGGGCCGATGGGACCTTTGACACGCGGGCCACAATGTCAGCAAAGCTATCATCAATTGCCGACGCCACTTCGTTTACTTGCACTGCGACCGGGAAGGCAATCAATGACACATGGGATTCCGAACAAACAATTTCTGTTCGAGTATTGCCGGCACTGCTTCCCCCTTTCCGTAATCAACTTTTAAGCTTTTAAGCTAACTTTAAGAAAATCATGTATAACTGTTCTAGCTTCATTGTAAGAGGCACATAACAGACACAGAAATTCGAATTCATGATTACAAGAGCCATTTAAAAACGTGCCATATCAATTTTAATAAAGATTTATAGAGAGCATATAGAAAGAAACAATATTTTGCATGAAGTTGTACACGATGCCTAGTAACAGTATTTAACATACATATTTGTAAAAAACAAAAACAATTAATGACAATATAAAAAGTACGTCTCACCTAATTTGTTTCCTCTCTGGGGGATGGGAGTGGGGTACCGGAAGATAACTGTTAAGATTTTGATAGTGAAAAGGAAAATGTATAACTAATAGTTTGATACTTGCAAGGACAGTTCAGGTGGAAAGTTTAGTTAATATTTTTAAAATCAAAGTTCGCTCCAAAATGATTCAATTACTACGTGTTCCAGAGTATGAAGACAACAATACGGTAACGTAAAACTGTACTTCTTTTTTTAACTTACAGGTCTCTCCTCAGGGGCTGTAGCGGCTCTGTGTATCTTCTTCCTATTGCCGATCGTACTCTGCTTACTGGTCCTCGTCTACCTGTATACACACCGCAGATCGGTACTACAAAAGAACCTGCCGCCTCAAGGTTTGTGAACAATACGCATATTTTTTTCTGGGGGGGGGGGGGGGGGCATACATGATAACCTTGGAATGTTGGATGACCAAAAGTAGAATCTGTCTTCATGGGAACTCCTTGGGTGCAAGAGGACGAGGCTAGGATGGTGTGGAAGAGCGTCCATGTCCGACACTATGCAGAGACTGTGTTGTATTTCAAAGATGTAATACTTTAGTGGAATATCCTTCTTTTTAAATCAAAGTTCTGGTTAAGAGGGTGGTACAAACAGTTAAACATTTGAATATAGATGCCTTTGTTAAATTCTGATGCCAAGGATTAATATATGACATAATAACTAGAATGAATACCTAGAAATTAGGAGAGTTATATCGTGCATCATTATAATTGTTGTGATAACTTGTATTAACTTTTGTACTATTATTATTATTATGACGATCATCATAAGTATTATTATCATCATTATTATTATTACTATCATTACTGTTATACCTTTTATGTTTATTATAAGTATTATTATTATTATTATTATTATTATCAACATTTGATTTGATTCATTTATTATTGCAACTGATACAACATAGTTGGCTTGATACAAATTAAAATACAATATAATATAATATACAAATATATGAAACACAAATAAAAAAAAATTTAAAAAGCAAATAATATTAAATGACTAAATGAATCTTATATATAAAACAAACAAACATTTTTTAAAAGTACAAATACACCTCGAAAGACCAGACAAGATAACCCAAACAAAATCAATCCCACGGGAACCCGGACGACCACAAGGCAGATCAGCCCGGGAACTCGGAAACAAAATAGAAAGAAAAAAACCCCAAAGGAACCATCCCGTGCGAGAAAATAATTTTTATTACCACAAAAAATGAAGGAAAGAAACATGTATGAAAGCACCCACAAGTACAAGT